>PVIW01010337.1:0-24149 GCA_004026585.1 Noctilio leporinus
CTAAGCTGCTCCCCTTTCTTGCCTCTGCCTCCCCCCTCCCCCCAACCCCTTTCCCCCTGACCACTGAAGGCCTATTCACTGTATTCATATACTTGGTTCTGTTTTGCTTGTTGTTAGTTTTGCTCATTATTGTCCCGTAATGGGTGAGATCATATGATATTTGTCCTTCACTGACTGGCTTATTTCACTAAGCATAATATTCTCCAGTTCCATCCATGTTGTTGCAAAGGGTACAAGTTCCTTCTTTAAAGTTATTATTTTAATAAGATTTCAAATCCTGTAAGAGCTGAGTAAGTCATCAATCAACATAGTAAAGGAGTAACTCTTGCCACTTGTGAATCTTCCCATCCAGGGGCCACTGGATCACCACTCTTGGTCCCTATGCTCTAAGCAGCCAAGCTGGCCCCTCTGCCACATAAGAGTTTAGTGCTTCTACTGTCCAGGGTCTTAATTTTGAACTTCTTACCCTGACCCTTCCCTCAGGCCACATACCATGTAGCTCTCATGATTTCTGGCTTTTTACATCATTGCTCATTCTTCCATTTCTGGTTTCTCTTTCTCTTCAAGCTTGGCCCTCAGATTACCTCCTAGCTATGACCTTGGCTCTCTCTCAGCCTCTCTATGACTGGCCGAATGAATGGATTTTATTTTTTATTCTTTTTTAGTCACTGATTCCATCCCATTGTTCTTGAAACAGTCCAATAGGTTATGTTATACATGCCTGCAGTGTGAACAGCATATTTGTTCTTCATCACTGAGGACAGAAAATGCTTGCCATTTCAGGAATCTTTACATCTTCAATGGTTTGTTAATAACATTCTTTGTAATCCAAAGCTGGTCTTGGAAAATTACTAACATTCTCCATTTGTGGAGAATGATTTGGACAATAAAATGTTAACAATATTAATAAAGTCTCCATAGATATTATATCTGAAGAGAATTACCATATTAAGAAAAATATCCTATTATTCCATATGGTATCGTGCATGTGTCACCATGAGGTTGAATATCCTCATATTCATTTGTGGGGAATGATCTGGACAATAAAATGTTACCAATATCAATGAAGTCTCCATAGATATTATATCTGAAGAGAATTACCATATTTTAAAAAATCCTATTATTCTATATGTTATCATGCATGTGTCACCATGAGGTTGAATATCCCTTTCTATCACTGGCCTTTAGAAAACCAGATGTTGACCATGCCTGTAATGACTGTGGGAATTGTACAGGAACTGAACGCTCCATCATTATTCACACTGAAGTGGCGATAGCAGTAATGAGAAGTATAGCCAAGAAAGAATGGTAAGAAGGCAAAAGGGAAGGGCCAAAGGATACCTGGAAGTAGAAGCCAGGTAAAGGGCCAAGGTTCATGTAATTAAAGTGAAAATTCTGAGCAGTATGTTATAATGAGACACCAAAGACTGGTAAGGGTTCTAGATGCTGAAGAACTACAACCAAAAGTAACCATCTATAGACAAGCAAGACCTGGCCTCCAGGAAACCAGGAAGATGACTGGGAAGCCAGCAGAAGTACATCAAGGTCAGAAATTCAGGAAGTCATGAGGATTCTGTTGAGAGATGGTAATCAAGGGTGTTGATTAAGAGTCAGATAGAGCCTATGTTCATATCCATATACTACATGAGTGATACTGGGCAAGCCATTAATCTCGCTGAGCCTATTTCCTCATCTGAAAAAAAAGTAGTGTGTACCTGCATAGGGTTGTGAGAATGAAACAAGATAATGCACATAGAGTGCTTACCTAAGCACCTGGCAGCTAGAAACCCCTAAATAAATAGTAATTATTGTGACATCAGCCATCAAGGGGTTAAAGTAATAACAAGACATGAAAGTAATTGCCATCTGACTTCTTTCTGTGTTTCATGATAGAGTAGGAGTTGAGACTTGAACCTGATTAGTCCTGACCCTGGAAAAGTGAACAGGAACACAATTGCCCCTGGTTGGATGAGGGTCCTGTAGCTACAGGGGAATCCTGACACCTACCTGAAGCTGAGTATGAGAAAAACAACTCAGTTATCTGGAAGACACTGGCAGATTTTTCTTTCAAACTAAATGGTCTCCATTTGACATTGACTCAAGACCAGACCACCAGCAATCTATGTATGGGATGTGCCTATGTCCTCAGTTTTTCTGCTCTGTAGGTTGGAAGGATGCCCTTGAATGCTTTAGACGGATGCATAACCACCACTCCATGAAACTTGCTGCTGAAGATATGGTGCTGTAGGCTTTGTCCTTTATACCACCTAATGCCCCTTTCTCGGGACCTTTGGGTGATTATCAAAGCCACAATGATGGAACTTCTCCAGAGCAACTGGTGTGTGTTAAGCTCATGGAAAGCATAATGTGATTTCTCAGCATAAGCTCAGTTCTTTCTTTGTTTTAACCTTTAGAAACTCATAACAAATTTGGATACCTTAGAACAATTATACAGACCTTCAGTTATACAGTGTACTATCATATATTTTTGTTAGCTTAATTTTAATATTCAAACAAACCCAGCTTGGCACCTATTTGTTGTTCCAATGAACACATGGATAATTTAACTATTGTCTATGGCTGCTTTTATGACACATCAGCAGAATTTATAGTTGTGACAGAAACTGTGTGACCTGAAAGGTCAAAAGTCTGTACTATCCAGAACTTTATGGACAGACTTTGCCAATCCCTGCTCTCTAGGCTTATTTTCTTCCAACCTTGTTTTCTTGATTATTATCCTGTTGTGTGTTTTGTAAGCTGCCTCAAATCCATTTGGGAAGAAAGCAGGTTATAAACAATCTAACATTAAAGAGAGGCCACCAGAGGGGAAGGGTTTTGGGGAAAGAGGAAGAGGGTAAAAGAGGTCAAATACAAGGTGATTGAAGGAGACTAGACTTTGGATGGTGAGCACACAATGGCGTATATAGGTATTGCATTATAAAGTTGTACACTTGAAACTTATATAATCTTATTAACCAATGCTACCCAATAAATTTAATATAAAAAATAAATAGAGATCAGTGGGCCATCTGATTCACTGTATTCTCAACAACACACATACACACACATACACACACACGAGATTGTGTGCAGAAAATTGCAACAACCCTCCCTGGTATATATGCAGATATTCTACCCCTGTGCATGGAGCTATAGTCAGAGCAAAAGGCATCCCCACATTATTCTATACTGGATCTCAGTCTTGGTCTCAACAATTCCTCTCTTCTCCTAGACCTCATTAAAGTTGTTCTTCTCCACAGCTTTACAAAGTTCCTCCAAATAAAGTTTTCAGCAGGTCCCACTAGAAGCTGAAAGAAGAAATACAGGCAAGGAAAAGAAAGGGTGCCAATGGAGGCTAAGAAAGTTGGGTGAACTAGAAGCCACTCTTGATCCTTCCCATTCAGCACCATGACATGGAAATTGGAGCATGATGATAATTATGAAAATAAAAGCCTCTCTATTTTCATAATTAAACCCACATGCAGATGATAATTGCCATTATGAGTTTAATACCCAGACTTGTTTTTCTTCCAAGAAAGTGAAAAATCAGTCAGGCTATAACTTAGTACTGCTCTTAAATCTGACTTAATAAGGAGAAAAACATCTGATTTTTCCAGGTATTTGGCATTTAGTTCTTACTAGCTGAACATGGTTTCACTTTTCTCCCCACACAGGATATTTCTTGGGAGCCTATCATCAAAAACAACCACTTTAAGGGTGTGTGTTCGTTTTGTATTAGATTTACATGTTTTCCAAGATCAAGTTTTAATTAACAAAGTATTGTATGGTCTTATCTAACAAAATCCTGAAAATGCAAGTTGGCCATGAAAGTAAAGTATAAACCAGCATATCATTAAAATTGCACAATGATCTTAGTCTCTCCCACTGCTTAATGACAATGCAAAAGACTGCATTTAGGAAGCAAATTTATGGCTTGGGTTAAAATAAACATTAGGCCCCTGAGAAATTTACTGAAATTTACTGAGAAAGTAACTTCAGGGACTTTTTTCTGAAAACTATTCAAGTCTTAAGCAACTGCAATTATACTTTTAATCTTAGAGTAAATACTGTCTTTATAATTAAGGAAAATATCCCCTGTGTCTCTTCTTTCCAAAGGGATTTTCCCCCTATTTACATAAAAAGAAAATCAGTGTTTTACATTTTCTAGTGAAATTATAAGAAAAACTATGGAGCCATCTCTCTTGTGAAAGGGAAGCACATCAGCGTCAAGTGTTAAATTGGATATTGACAGAATGGGAAAGAGAGAGTTTCTTTAGAACATAGGAGAATTTGAATGAATCACTTACATTCTTGGCCGTTTTTCCACCCACATAGGGAAACCAGGAGGAATGTGGAGTCTAAGAGAGCAGCATTCCTCTTTGCCACAAAGTACTCACACTTGGCAAATGACAAAGGTTTGGGTCATCATTTTTCAGTGACTGCCAAGCAGTAAGGAGCTCTGGCTGAGTGCAAATAACAGTTTCCATGGTCCCTTCTAACACTCCTTTGGGGGCATCGGCAACAGAGCAAGTTACAGGAAAAAAATCCAAATGTCTGTGTCCCTCAAGGATTCATTACTCAGCAGCACCTGCTTTGACATGATAAGTAGGACAAGAGCCATTTGCTTGGGCAGAACTTTGATGTCCTTTTAAATGGTTTCTGCATCTAGTCCAATGGAACAGTGTGGAAGTGTATTTATGACAACCACAAGGATGTGCAAATTCATTTATAGTGTAAATGGTCCTTTCCACAAGTACTAGCTGTCAGCAACTTATTTTCCTGGAGTGCCTTAGGAGCCAAGAATGTTTTGTTTCTTAAGTTTGGTACCTGGAGAGCTAAAATAATAATCCTGTTAATGAGAAGACAATGGGCTGACTGCTGGTTTTGCAGTGTTTCCACAGGCCGTACCTTTTCATTGCCAAGTGCTAGCAACTTAACAGACAGTAATAAGTACGTTGTTCCTCTTTTTTGTATACAGCCCCTTAAGCACGTCAGAAACTGAGTTTGTTGTGTGTACAGGGCAGGGAAGAGTCTTATTAAAAGCCAACGGAAGGGTTGGGAACCGCGAGTTTATCTTAACCAGTAAGGTATGTCTTGATAGTGTGCATTGAGATGCAAGAGGAAAAAGAGATCATGTGGATTGGCTCCAATCATGTGGGAGATGACATTTCTCAGTGTGTTGAAAGTATTTTATGAATTAGAGAATGGGGCTGATTTTGAAGCCTAAATTAATTTAATCTGTTTGCCTTTGTTTGATGCAGCAGCTGCAGTGACAGAGCCTGCTTCTTTGAAAATCTTCCCTTTCAAGGGTTTCAGCTGGGCAGTGAGTGTGGCAGAGTGGGATGGCTTCCTTGGGTGGGGAAGGGGGTCAGTTCTCAGTCTCCCTGGTAGGCTCCTGGCATTGTCCAAAAGGATTGTCTCAAACTTCAAGCAGGACACTCTCACACTTGGTCTTCAAGCAGTTCATTAAAGGAGAACTTGCCTGCTGAAGCCAACATGAGGAAGAGAGGAAATTATTATCCCTACTTTTCCTCCCTAGCATGTTTTCATTAGGAGAAAATAGACCTTCAGGGTGAACATGAAAGAGGCAGAAAGGTTCCCATCGGTCATGGCCCATTAATGGTGACTGACACCCAGTTTACCACACATTCGTCACTTCCCAGAGCGTATCCAGTTGTGTTTAGAATTGGGATTTCTTTGGTGTTGTGGATGGGCCAATATGTTCAAGAACTGGATAATAACCATGCACATATGTCCCATAATCTTTGTAACTCCTCCTAGGAAATAAGGGCTGTGCATTTCCTGGCAGGACAGAGAAATTATATTTACAATAACACTGTCTGAATGTTTACAGGTCAATTTTCCCAAAACTCTTGGTTACTTAAGAGGACAGTAGGTTAACCTGGTTTATCTCAATATCAATCAATCATCAAATCAAAGTTGGCATTTTACAGACTGATACATTGATGAGTGTTAGATTATTTCAAAGTTGAGGGAGAGAAAAGCAATGTTAGGTTGCGTAATTCAACCCCAGTGGGTCTGAAAGGAAAATAATAGACTGGCCAACTTTAGAAAAGGGAATATATGTAGAAACCAAGAAGAGGCAAGTGTCCGGGACAGTCACATCAGACCAGACAGCTGCTGGTGGCAGAATGTTATTAAAAGTTTAAAAAAAAAAAAAAAGTCTAAATCAACCATTTTTAAAAAGCCCACGTAGCATTTAGGATTCACTAGAAGGACCTTCAATGTTGTAAGATGGACAGAAATAAAACTCGATGAGTTTTCTGATGAGTATCAGGCATTTGTCTTGCACCATAAGCCAGGCTGGACCTGTGTTCTAGGATCTGCTACCGGAAGTAGACCCGAGGCTGCATGCCTGGTTCCCTCGTTCCCCCCAGGAGCAGCTATTGCAGTCATAGCGCCCTTTCTTCCAGTGGCCCTAACCGAACTCATGACTTTACAGGAACTTTAAGGGGGGAGCTTTTCTCCAGAGCACATCAGCTCCTACTGAGAAATGCACCCTGTGAGTAATAATACACACCCCATGAGCAACATTCCTCTTAAAATTTTCTCTCTACATTGTAGAATAGTGTTTAACTTTGGCTTAAAAAAAAAAAAAAAAAAAAAAAAAATCAGTTCAGCCTTGGCTGGTAGCACAGTGGATTAGGCACCAGCCTGCAAACCCAAAGGTTGCTGGTTCGATTCCCCAGCCAGGGTGCATAACCAGGTTGCAAGCCAGGTCTCCAGCCAGGTCTCCAGCCAGCTCTGTAGCTGGAGGCAGGTGAAAGGCAACCATGCATTGATGTTTCTCTCCCTCTCTGCCTCTCTCCTTTCCTCTCTCTCTGGAAATAATAAATAAAATCTTTTTTTTTTAAATCAGTTTACATTTTCAAAAAATTAAAATGATCGTTTCTTAAAATCAATGTAAATGTGTTGCATTTATTTTCACAGTTTTACCTTTCCAAGATGTAAACCCATTCTGGACTCAGACTTAATGACATAGTACTTGAAGGCAAAAATATGCAAGTAAACTTTTTTCTGTTACACAACTGGTTCAGACAGATCCACTGGCTCAAATACCTCCACCAATCACATTTTCAATAGTGAAAGGTAGCAGAATATATTACCCCAAAATATGATTATAGGAGTTCAGGCCATACCACCCCCAAATATGCTACTTTGGTATATTGATTAGTTTGAGCTGTAGGCACTTGAAAAAAAACAAATACAGGGAGTGGCTTGCTCTGAACTTCCCTCATCTGCCTACAGACAGAGCCTCCAAAAGGACCCCAGCTGTCATAGATCCCCTGCCAGGCAGTCTCATTAACCAGGAAAGAGGGGCTCTGATCACAGGAGAGGAGACCAGAAGTGGACACCACATCCAGACAGACCTTGTGGCAAACTATCATACCTCCCATCTATTCTTCTAAGGACCCTCACTTTTCCTAAAAGTCATTTACTCTCCCCTAAAAAAAAACTATTCTCCCCCTCCCCTTTCCCTATAAGGATGGTTATTTAGGTTTGACTTCTAAGTCACTTCTTAGAGTAACTCATCTTTCTGTGGTTCTCTCATATGTGTACAGGTCTACACACCAATAACCTGTTTTTCTCCTGTTAATCTGTCTTTTATTACAGGAGTCTCAGTCAAGAACTCAGAAGGGGAGAAGGGAAATTATTTTTCCTCCCCTACAAAGGGCAGTTTTATAATTTTGTATTTCCAAGATCAAATATTTCTATGCAGGGAGAATTTGAGAATAAAACCAAGAATGGCAGAAAGAAGGATCTCATGTACCCAGGGTACCAGGATGCCAAAGGTAACCAGGAAGCTGGTGCAGAGGATTCTCCTGCCAGAACCTCCTCTTCCAACCTCCTCTCAACCCTCCTCCACCCCACTTCCCTTCATCTCTACCTTGCTCCTCTTCCAAAGAACCATCAGAGCAGATTTTCACTTCAAATGGCTGCAAGTAACCAGACAGAGTGACTCTCTGAAGTGGGCTCAACCCTAACATGTGGTCAGGCCAGGTGATACACTCCATGCCACCCATCGGCCTTGCCCCAGTGCCTTTTCACAGCCAATAGCCTAAGTGCCATGCCACCACAGATTTCAGATGCAACTCCAGTTCATTCACAAACACTGGGTGTTAAAAGATATTCCCTGCAGCTTGCAGGTCTGTTTGCGAAGCTTTAGGTCTGGAGCTGCTACCTCCATGATCTTGAAGGCAGGGTGCACCTGCTCCTATGTTCCTCTCCTTCCAACAAAGGGTGCACAACTTTGGTTTAAATGGCTCTTTACTGGCTAAGCCATCACTTTATTGCCCAACAGGGAGATTCCCAACATGAATGCATGTGCAGTGCTTTGGACTCAGGTTTGAAAAGCTGTTCCTGCTGCATGGAGCTAGAAAGAATCAGGGTCCCTGACTTTTTGCACAGGTGACTTGAGCCTAGAAAGTTGAAAAACAATTCTAAATCTCCTTAAACCAGTTGTTCCCCCATGAAGTAGCAAAAAAATCCCAAATCTGTGATCAGGCCCTTCGAGGTTAAAGATGGTCCCCCAGCAAGAGGGACAAGTCCCAAGGGAGCCCAGCAGGAATTCCAGACTATTCTCTAGGTTCTTGTTCCAATTTCCATTTAAATCACATAATCTCTCTAAGCCTCTGTTACCTCTTCAGTAAAATGGGAATGATAATTTCTACATGACAATTATTGTGGAGATATAGTAAAAGGATTATGTAAAGCTTTTAAAACAGAGCCTGGCATCGTTAATGTTGTGCTGGAATTATTGTCACCCATCAAACTGCATCATCTCCTTCACTATGGGAATTTACTTCTGAGGTTACATCTTCTTGTATTTTTTGTAAGAAAATGATCTGCAAGCAACTGAGGGATAGCCTTAGCCCAGGGGTGTGAAACTCAGTTTCATTGGGGGGGGTGGGGGGGGTGCACATCAGCCTGGTGGTTGCCTTCAAAGGGCAGAATGTAGTTTTAGAAGTGTAAATGGAACTACTCCTTAGTAGTTAAGCAAGCTCATTAGAAACAAGGTGCCAGAAGGATGAAACAAGGTGGCAGGCCGGATTCAGCCCATAGGCTTTGTTTGCCACCCATGCCTTAGCTGATGTAAAATGAAAAACAACTCTTCTAGAAATGCATATCCCACTGTCACTGGTTTTAACAGTGATACCACAGTAGAGAGTAAAACACTCCTAATTAACATTCATTCAAGACTGTTGCCTTTGTCAAAATAACTTTTCCGTTCTCTTTGTATGTGTGTTTGTGTATTAAGAATATCAAGTTGTCTAATTTTTGAGCATGTACTCTGTGTAAAATGCCATACTAAATGTTGAAGAGGACACACATAAATGTTAGAAAAACCTAATTTAATTCAATCCATTTATGAATCCACTGTCAACATAATACCACCCTTATACTAGTCTATCATTTACAAGTGACAGAATCCTAGTTGAGATTGGTTTAAACATAATTTAGTAGCTTGTGTACCCCAGGGAGTAACAGGAGCTTGTGGAAGGAGAAAGGATGCTACCTAGAAAGAAGAGAGATATTAGTGTGAGTGATACCCCCAATTGATAACATCATCATCATCATCATCATCACATTCATATAAACCACACCAGGAGTTCAACGAAAATAGCACACGAACAAAATATTCTTCTAAAATTGGTAAAATGGTGACATTTGAATCTTCAGAAAATTAAAGCAAAGCTGGAAAAACATTTAGACTCAGTCATCTTCCATAGGGAAGTATTCCAATGCTTCCACTGAGCCTAATTCTAGAAGCCTAGTGCATTTGAACAGATGGAAAGGTAGGAATGTAGTGAGGTGCAGAGCAGGGGTCCCCTGAAATAGTTCTCAGTTCCTTGGTTGGGGGAAGAAGGAAGTAGACAATAGTGTTTAAGATACTTTGCATAACAATGGCAAGTTAATCAAGTTAATGACAGTATCTTTCCTGAGTTGGAAGCATGCTGCCACCCCAGGCAAAAGTGTACCTAACTTTAAGGGCACGATGATTTGTGACATAGCCAGGAGAGGCATATGTCCATGCGTCACTGAGAACTCTTGCCCTGAATAAAGATGACAACCAAAAGAAAGTAAAAGACATGGGGGAACTGGCAAAAACAGCACATTGTAGGAGGAGCCAGATATATGGTCACCGAGGACCTCCTGGTCAGCACTTAAAAATAAGGGCAGGCTGAGAGAGGAGGAGGTTGCAACCATGCAGTTTGAAAGCAGGTAGAAGGGCCTCCCGACTCCTAGGATTTTTTTTTTTTTTTTGAAACATGGTACCTCTGACTGGCGTATTGTGAAACTGGCCTGGTTTGGCAAACGGAGGCAGGACTATGTGTTTTGGGGCATTTTAAAGGGAGTAGAACTTAAGAGCAGGACTCTGTCATTATTCTCAATCTGTATAACTTTTAAATAAACAACCTCTTTTCTTTTCCACCAGACTCTTACATTGGGAGTCACACTTCTTGGTGGCAGGCAATCAAACCCCACAGCTGTTCCAGAACAGCATAGGCAAGGTCCTGTAACAGGAAGAGCTATGCTCTCCTTCTACCCACAGTATAACCCGCAGGTACCAGCTCCGGTACCGCACCACTGCCACCTATGGGCCAGAGATTGGGTATGTGTTCCCTGTCAGCCCTAAACAGTGAGCCCGGTGAGGGACCGCTGTTGCGTCTAACCTGCTCACCATTTATCAAACGCCCACTATATACCAGTGGGGCCAGATAAGTGAATGAAACAAAGGCCTTTTTCTCATGGAGCTTTCATTTCAGCACACACAAACAGGTCAATACACACCGCATGGGAGAAGTGCTGAGAAGAAAGTGGAAAGACAGGAATGGGATCCTCAGGTAGGGTGCTGGAAAAGGCCTTGCCTTCCTGGGAGATCGAGGCTCCTGTAGCACGGTGGTGGGCTCCAGCCGTGGAGAGCACAGCAAACACGGATGTTTGGGACACAGGGTAGGGGTGAGCTTAGAGGAAAGAGACCACGAAAATAACTAAATAAAACTATGTAAAAGCTAAATAAAACTAAAAGCCATTAGAGAGTTTTAAACAAAGAGGTTTTGGTCTTAGGGGAATCACTGTTGAAGGAGAAAGGTGAGGTTCATTAACCACTTCACTAGAAATATTTTTATGCTTAAGGTGTTTAAAATACTTTAGGTATTTAAAGCCTGGATGTAGAAATCTGCCCCATTGCATGCTGAAGAATAACAAGTCTTCCAAGTTCAAACCAACATGATAAAGTTAATACTTTTGATTTCATTCAACACATACTAAGTAAGTGAACTACCTTGGGAAAGTTACTTAATATTTTGGTTCTCAACCTCTATATAAGTAAAAAGGGGATAATAGTGTTGGCTGTTTTAGAGTACTGTTGTAAAAATGGAGTAAGTTTATTTATGTAAAGTACTTAAATTAGCTCTGGTGCCTGGATGCCCTGTAAGCACCATCTTGGGCCACTCAACCCGAACTAACTATAATTTTACCACATTTAGCCTTCTTTTCTCTTCCTCAAAGACTTCCCATATTTGTTTTCTTTCGTAAAAATACTGTTTCTGGCTGATAATATTTATCCTTCACATGTTATCAGGGCAATAACAGCAGAAAAAGATAAAAGCCAAAGCTGACCACACACACACATACACACACACACACATATTTATGTAAGTTGGCAGCACAGTGTTATTAGGGACTGTGGTGGTGTCGATATAAAATCAGTATCCCACACAATTCTCCTCTGTATTTACGTAACCTTTATAAGAATGTCTCATCTTATTATGGTCCATGATGTTAGGATTTTTTTTTTTTCCATGCAACTATGAATGTATTAGGGGGGTTGCAATAAAGTGTTAACCATAAATTATTAAGAGGATGAAAACTCAGTCTTGGGAAGAAAAGTTTTAATGATTGGAAGACAGATGACTAAAAGATGACTGAATGCCTGCCTTTAGAATTAAGTATAAGTAGATTCCATTTTAGGGGATACTCTATTTGTGGAAGACAGAACGAGACAGCTTCCTTATACAATGAGATAAACCATTTTTATAACAATATAGTATGCTGACAACTGTGTTCTTGCTATATAAAACATCTAGATTATCTCCCCTAGAATTTAGCACCTGACAGCCCTGAGTTAGAATCTTGGCCCTACCACAAAGTAGCTGGGGACTTTGGGCAAGCAATTAATCTCTCAAAGCCTCAGTTTTCCTTCCTGCCATATGGAAATAATACTACCTACTCCATGGGTTTTTATAAAGTTTATATGAGATAATCATTTGTTCTTGGTTTTTGTAATAATTCAATGAAAGCTAATTCTGTTGTTCACTTTCTTGAAGTCAATCAGCATTGTTAAAAAACAAGACACCAGGCCTAAACTGGAGTTGCTTATGCTAAATGCCACATCACCAAACCAAGACTTAATTACAGTTTTGGCTCTTCCAGAATTGAAATCTTAAACCAGCCAATCAGGTATCGTCTGATCAATCCTACATAGGTCTTCAGACTGTTAGACCCCTGTTATCCCATAAAGAAAAATGGCCTTGCGATAACCAACCTACTTTTCTGCCCACTACTGCTTCCTTATTCTTTTTCCCTCTGCCTATAACTCTTTCATTTGGTACAGCTCCTCAGAGTTCATTCTAACCTGCTATATTGGATGCTGCCTAATTAATAAATCATTAAATAAAGTTAATAAGAGCTTTAAAATGTATACTGTTGCCCTGGCTGGTATGGTTCAATGGATTGAGCACCAGCTTGCAAACTAAAATTTACACTGTTGAGTTTTGGGTTTTTTAAATAGTATTAAGAAATTGTGATTGGACTTCTAGCCAAGATGGAGGTGTAGGTAGACATGATGCATCTTCCTTCACAACTAAGAAGGAATACAACTACCTCAAAACTAGAGACAACCGGAAATTCCAGAAAATTGAGCTACACAAAAATCCAACACATGAAGATATAAAAGAAGAATACTCATCCAGATAAGTAGGAGGGACAGAGCTCAGACAGAGAGGATGCAGTTTGACAGTGCAGCAGCTGCAGTAAGACAGTGTCTGTGGCTGGTTGGCAGAAAGTGCAGTCACACATTAAAAAAAAAAAAAAAAAACAGTAGGGACACCTGGGGAGCGCTCCCAGCACCAGACTATACCACATGGCTCACAATTCCAGGACTTGGGGGTAGGGAGGGTCTATAAAGCCTCATATCTTCTGACAGTGAAAACCAGTGGGGATTGGGGTAGAGGAAGAAACTGCTAATATCTCAGCGGAGTTCAGTTGTTTTGAGGCCCACCCCCCCCAATCCGGGAACATCTGCAGACCCACCCACTCTGGGAACCACAACCAGGGCAACAGACAGAGAGGTGCCAGTCCCATACGGGAAGAGGGAGAAGTGCCTAGAAGAGCCAGTGCTGAGCAAGTGGCAATGTCCCCTATTAGGCCCCTCCCCAACATGCAGAGCCACAATGTGTTGAACCAGGTTGCCCAGGACTGGCGAACACCTATGGGTCCACCCCTTAAAACGCAACAGGTGCAACACTTCTACCTAAGAAATAGTGGTAGAAGCCTATCAATTTGAGGAGACAGAGAAGTATGGCCCAAAAGAGGTAACAGATCAAGGTTCCATTGGGAGAATTAAGCCATAAGGAGATAACCAACTAACAGATGCACAGTTTAAAATGCTGGTGATAAAGATGCTCACAGACTTGGCAGATTTGCTTGAGTTCAGCAAACGCAGATGGGAAGAAGTGAAGGCTATATTAAGTGAAGCAAAGGAAAATCCACACAAAACTAATGGTGAAGGGAAGGAAACAAGTTCAAATCAATGATTTGGAACATAAGGAAGAAATAAACAGCCAGTACAGAATGAAGAAACAAGAATTATAAAAAACAAGAAGAGGCCGAAAACCTCTGGGACAACTTTAAACATGCCAACATCCAAATCATTGGGGTGCCAGAAGAAGAGGAAGAGCAAGTAATTGAAAACTTGTGTGAAAAAATAATGAATAAAAACTTCCCAAATTTGGCAAAATAAATCAACATACAAGTCCAAGAACCACAGAGAGCCCCAAACAAGCTGAACCCAAAGAGGACCACACTGAGACACAATCATGATTAAAACGCCAAGGATTAGGGATGGGGGAGAGTCTTAAAAGCAGCAGAAGAGGAGAGGTGAGTTACCTACAAAGGGGTTCCTATGAGGCTGTCAGCTGATTTCTCAAAAGAAACTTTGCAGACAAGAAGGGACTGGCAGGAAGTATTCAACATGATGAAAGGCAAGACCTACAACCAGGATTACTTTGTCCGGCAAAGCTATCATTTAGAATGGAAGGGCAGACAGAATGCTTCCCAGACTAGGTAACAAGAACTCCAAGGAGTTCATCATTACCAAGCCATTATTATATGAAATGTTAAAGAGATTCACTTAAGAAAAAGAGGATCAAAATTATGAACATTAAAATGACAACAAGCTCACAGCTATCAACAACAGAATCTAAAAAAATAAAACAAAAACAAAAAGCAAGCAACCAGCCTAGGAACAGAATCATAAGTATGGGGATCATTGGGAAGGTTATCAGCTAGGAGCAGGAAGAGGGAGAAATGGGGAAATGGTGGAGGGATCAGGAAACATAATTGATGAGTACAAGATAGACAGGGGGTGTTAAGAATAATAGAGGAAAGGGTGAAATCAGAGAACATATGCATAACCCATGGTCATGAACTAAGTGGGGTGGGTTGTAGGAGAGAAGTGGGGTCCTGGGTGGAATGGAGCAAAGGAAAAAGAAATTGGGACAACTGTAACAGCATAATCAATAAAATATACTTTAAAAAAGAAAAAAACTTTGGGGGGAATGGGTGGGTGGGGAGGGGGACAGAGGGGAGCAAAAAGGGGATGGATGTAATACAACAACAATAAAATTTAAAAAAAAGAAAAGAAAAGAAAAAAATTATGATCAAGAAATACATTACTGCATAAACTATATATGAGTGCAAATGATGCTATATCCCCAATGAAATTAAGCTGCAAATGCTGATTTGAAAAGAGGATGGAGTTCATTCCAGAACAATCATTTTAAACAAAAACAAGTGTCATTATTAATGAATAAGCAGTAGTCCAAGGGATCAATAAAAATATTTAAGCAATCAGCAATTTGGCTAATTCATGCAGGTGATCGACTAGGAGAAGGAAGATTAAAAAGTTAAATTTAGATAAGGGAATAGATTCTTCCTTAGAGAAAACTTGAACATTATGATTGCATCACACATTTTTGAATGACAGGCAGAAAGATGTATGCATCCATTCTCCTTATCTTTTAAAGAGAGCTGAACAAATGTACATTCTTGAGGAATAGAGTAAGTAGCGGTGAGCCATGTGTATTCCAGCATGACCTGGACAACGTGTCATTGTCTGCAATGCTCTCCAAGCCCTGGGCAGGCCCATAAAGCTAATGGATGTATTAAAAGCACAACCAATGAGAAAGTTGACTTACTTCTTTGATGTCAATAGCATTGTTCAGGAATAATTCATTCCTTAGGTCAAATCATTTATTTGATAGGTCACAGCGTTGCAAAAAGAGGGAATCTATCTTGCTCAAAGGTTTAACTCAAATTGTGCCACTGTAAGTACTTTTGATTCAAAAATAAATAAAAGCTGTCAATATGACCTCTTTGAACAAACGTTAGTCGGGCTCCTCTGAACCTTCTCCTCAGCTTGCCCTCACCCTTTGGACTGACACACCCATTTCTGCATTACCTAATTTTAGTAAAATTCCTGCTAAGTCGTTTAAGCAAGAATCCCTACACTCAATATCTGATCACCCTTGCTTATCTGATCAAATTCCTCATTCCCTCGCCCCCACCCTTTGGCATCTGATCACTCTAGCCTATGCTCTGCAGGATCCTGTTAAGACATTTTAGCCAGAATCTCTCCTACCTTCATGTTTCCCCTTAGTCATTTTCCACCCCCTGGCCCCTACCCTGCTCCCTGGCTATAAATTCCCATTTCCATTTGGAATTAAGCCCAGTTCTACACTGAGATCTCCCTTTCCCTATTGCAATAATAGCTCCTGAATAAAATTTATTTTTGCCACTTAACTTCTGTCTGGCTCTGGTTTTCTTTAACGCTTCCCAGCCTGATCACTCACCTATTCCCCACGCTTGGCTTTAACTATGCCTCAATATCAAATACAATCTCAATAGATGAAGATTTCCCACCAGTGAAGATCTATGAAGGTCTGTCTATATTGTAGTCCTAGACAATAAAACCAAAAGAGGGGTTGTGGAAAACTTTGCATTGTTTGAACAAATGATCCCAGGTGATAACTTTCAAGGTGACAACTGTTATTTGACTGTGTTTACTTTCTTAAAGATTAGCCTACTTCATAGATACAACTCTTATACTCATTAGGTAAGTCACAAATAAATGGAATCCAACTGTTACCATAGGCATTTAGCTAGAAAAGGAAAGCAAAGGAAACTAGACGTTAAGTTTAATCAAGTGGGAAGTATAAACCTGCTTGCAGGCTAAGAAGCTACAGCTTCACACCCCAGGGTATTCCAGCAATTCTCCAAGAGGATTAACATTCCTCCCTTCCTCCCCTCTGGTGCCTGATGACCAGGTAGGAGCAGGGGAAGGCAGACACACGGGCAATAGATGTCGAAATGGTGCAAGGAAAGGTGCTAAATGAGAGATGCCTGCAGTCTAGCCTGGGAAAAGAAGGGATTGGCTGGAAGGTGGATCTACCCAAAGTGCATGAAAGTTTGGGAAGCTGACTGGTCATTTTGAGAAAAGCACCTGGTCCATCCCACACCCAGGGGACCAAACTAGCTCTCTCTCTGGCAGTGCTCGCCCTGTGCATTCACACATCCTCCATTCAAGGCCCTGTAACTCCATGCTCAGGCTCCAAGAAGGAAACATGTTAAGCTCACTGAATGCTGAACTAGACTTGTACTTCAACATGGAGCAGAAACTCTGTCCACTATTTTTTGTCTTAGCCTTGATGAGAAGGCGATTGGACTTTCTCCATGGCAGTATAGAGGGAGATGGGACATTGGAAACCCTGGGGGTAGCCTCTCTCTCCACATGAATTAATTATGCCATACAGTAATCTCCTGTGTGTGGGTCTTTGAATGCTTTTCTAGAGATTCCATGGAAGGACCTAATTCCTACTGACAACGTAATCACTTGAATCAACTTGAGTAAAGTTCTTAATCTGAGCTATCTCCAGTTTTACTTCCTAGTTCACATTTGCAGATTCCTTAGCCTCTTGATAGAGCTTTTTATTTATTTATTTTTTTAACTCTTTGGTTTATGACAAAGTGATGCTCTTTTTGCATGAGTCTCCAGTCCCTCTTTCAGGCTATCCATATTCTAAGGAGTTTACTAGTATCCTTATTGGTCCAATTCCAGAATCTAAGACCCTGAGATAGTCCTAATACCTCTCTCTTTCCCCCTCTCTCTTTCTCCATCATTCTCTCTCCACTTTCAAGTCCCTTGAACTACCCATTTACAGACCTGCCTTTTCCCAAGCCTTGCCCTCCTGCCTCTTTTAGCAGTTTGTCCTGAACACTAATGAGTAGATTTTGTTTAATTTCTGTTTGAATGTCTGTCTGTCTCTATCTACCCTACAGTCCTTCATCCTCATCCATCCCCAGTCATCCACCTGGGACCTCAGTCTCACATCCTAGAGCACCCAAACCCTCACTCCACTCACAGTCACTTCCACCTCCATCCCCCACACCACCTAATCAGGCCGTGCACCCAAGGCACCATTGTTTTCAACATAACCATTAGACTTTCCTAAACTTAATCATTCTTTTCTTTTATAAAAAAGAGGGATATATTACCATAAGCAATCAAGCTTTAGGTTGCCCATTCTGTCCACAAGATTTCCAAAAGAGGGATTATAGGAACAAGAGTACTAAGTCTTTGAGAGCCTTACAAATGTCAGGCACTATTTTCAGGTCAGGTGAGCCCTAGGCTGAGCCAGGGCCTCATGGACTTGGCCTGTGGTCTCACTGGTCTCTTGATGGGCTGCTCATCATCCCTCAGGCATAGCTTGGTCACAGGGATCCAGCCCCCAAAGCCACCCACCCAGTGGGAGCAGCAAGGTTGTAGTAAGGTGAGAGGGCTGCCAGTACTGAGCACATCTAAAGAGCCTTCTGTTGCTTTCCTTCAAATAACTTCCAAAGAGGAATAACTTAGAAAAATCTGAGAGCATTCAAAGAACAAAGATGTGAAAGGGGCTGGGAAATAGGACCCACAGGAATGGGGAAAAGATGCTATGATTCTTAGTCTAAGGAATAGAAAGCCTAGAGGCTATTTAAGAACGGCCTGAAAGGTTTAAAAGGATATTCCTCAGAGGATGGAGACCAGCTGCTCACTGTCTCCAGCGAGGACAGAAAAAAGGAAATGAGCTTTAGCTTCTGCATGAGTGATTTAAGCTAGAAAATAATCTATGCCAACGAGGATGTTGCACTTGGGATAAGTTATCAGGGTCACAAAACCCCTCCTCTGGAGTTCTTCAAATAGCCACGGCGCCCATTTTGCAGGACAGGTCCAGAGCGATCCTGTCAGCAGCAGAGGGCAGAGGGGGAGCCAGTGTCCACTGCCTAACCAGCCACATGAGTCTGCGCCTTTGTTTCACAAATAGCCGATGCTTTTGTTCTCACAGTGTGTCCTGTAGCATAATGGATTTTGGGCTCTGGTATTTGCAGAATTGAGTCAGGGGAGAGATAAAAGAGAAGGTATGCAAAGAATGAGAAAAAGGAAGAGAAATTGATTCATTTTCCACGGGAGTGGGAGGGAAACACTGCAAATAGCTAAATGTAGGCCCTTAGTAACTGTCAATTTCTAAAGTAAGAATCTCTCACTTTTTCATATGAAAATTAGCTTTGATACACATGCACTAATTGGCTTTTCTTTTCCTTTCCTTCCAAGTTTGTTGGCATGCTTTCATACACTTCCTTTATACCTTCAATATTAGCCTGTTTCAGGTTCCTGCACCATAAAAGCCAAAGACAGATTCTTGCTAGTGAATCCAACACTTTATGAATCTAAAGCCAAAAGCTTTGGAATAACATCACCCACCTAATAAACTCAGACCCAACATTTAATTCCTAGATATTTTTCTTAGTTTTTATTCCTTAAGACCTTAGGATCTCTCTCTAGCCTTTGGACTTCCTCATTAAGTCCAACACTGAGGCTGACTCCTATGTCCCCAGAGCTAATGTCTTTGACTCAGAAAAGCAGCCAGGGACAGCCAACCCTGATGGGCTAAAATACCCGCAAAACACTCCCCCACCTCTCCGTGGACAGCAGGGCTACCCCAGGAGTTGCACTCATGGTGCAGGAATGACATCATCTGTCTCTGGCATCTACTCCCACTCAGAGCAGACCCTGGGGATGGCAGGAAGGAAGACACCCTTATCTTTGAGTTGCATCCAGTGCCCAGAGGTCTATCGCTGAAGCAGCAACCCTCAGGACTGCCTTCTTCAGGTACCAAAATTGCAGGTGCCTGGCTGTGACCCCACCAGAGCTTGGCCTTCTCAGCCTTGCTCACTGTGTGCATCCCTGGTGCCTAGAGCAGTGCCTGGCACAGAATAAGAGAATAATTAATATTCCCTTTCACTGACTGAACAAACAAATGCTCAAGCAGGAATCAGCCTTGGAGACCATCATTCCCACCCCTCATTCCAGACAGAGAAAGCTCAGCACGAGGCTTGCCATCATCCTTGAAAGCCTTTCTGCACTCTCATTTCCTCACTGTTAGAAATAAATACCTTTTCTGATGAATTAGTCCACGTTAAAATGTCAATGGGTATGAATGGGTTAATCTCTCTCTTTCCCTCTCTCTCCCTCTCTCTCTCTCTCTCTCTCTCACACTCTTTCTCCCTCTCCCTCTCTCATTTTGCACCAGCCCCTCCCTTGCTGGGCAGTGGGCATTCATCCCCAGATGCAGAGAAGAAAGAAGTCTCCTCCACAGAGCGCCTGAATTTTTGAGTTAGGGCCAAGAAACAGCCAGCTGGAGCAGAACCAGTTGAGATTAGAGTTTCACACATCTGCCAAGGACAGATTCTCCTGGCCGCCCCAGGAACTCAGCTCACATAGACTTACCCTAGTAAGGTGAACACATAGCCAGCCCTCACAAGAAGTAGGAAACAAGAGAGTGACATTCAAGGGCCCCAGGGAACCATGCTGTCACCCCAGCCTGGAACTGCCAGCAAGTCCCCTAGAAGCCAGCCAGTCCCCCGGGAGCCAGCCTACACTGAGGCGAGAGACAGAGCAAAAGCAATTGGAGCAGTTCCAGTCCCCAACCTGGCTCTGTGAGCCCAGAACCACCTGGGAGCTTTTTAAAAGCAGATCTACTGTGCCCTGGCCCAGATCTACCAACCGTGTCAGAATCTGTGTTCTTTAAAAACATGGGATTCCAATATCCTACTCAGTCTGGGAATAACTGCCCTACTGGCTGAGTGACCTACATTCCCTCCCTACAATTCTTTCCCCTTGGGAGGGAACTTGGCTCATCAAGTTACACCAGTTGACTATTCGGCATCACTAAAGCTTTTCTGTCATTTCCAGGATGGCTTTAAGTCTGTATTCCGCTGTGTCACATGTGAGTGGACATCCTGAAATGAGAATCTCTGCTGAGAAACTGATATAAGTTTGACTTCTCCTCTATTGTGAGTTAGGAGATGAAAAGCAAGTGCAAAAATGTATTTATTCAATTCAAGAAATTCTAGCACAAGCGCTCTCTCTCTCTCTCTCTCTCTCTCTCTCTCTCTCTCTCTCTCTCTCTCTCTCTGTTGAGAGGGGTAGCAAAGGTGAGAAAGCCACATTCCTTTATCTCAGGAGTTGGGCATCATGGTAGGAAGCTGAATCTGTAAACCCCTATGCAGGCAAAAGAATCCAGTGGAAGCAACAGTGACTGGGGCGGAAGCAATCTTTGTTGGGACTGGGCCCTGGGAGGCTTATGTCCAATCAGAACCTGAAAAATAAGGCTCTGCCCTCAAGCACATTCCAGGCAAGGGGGCTTTTAAGGATCTCTGAGGTCAGCTTTCTCAGTTTTGTGCATGGCTGGCTCCAGCCCTCTCTGGTGTTCATTCACCTGCAGCTGGGCTCTTTAGTGAATCCATAGCAGGGAGCCCTGGGGCTTTAGCTTCAGTCTGAGGATCCGAGGCTCCATCTCTCTCTGTGGCCAAGGCATTGTTCCCACACCTGCCCCTGACTCCAGTTTCTTCCCTGGCCTCTCTTGCCCTCTCTCCTGACCCTGAATCTTTTCTGCAAACCACACCTGTTGCCTCTTACAGGATCTCGATGACCCTGGCCACCTACCCTGGGAAGTGTTATTTTCTTTCCCCTGACACCATAATCTACCCCTTCATTTCCTGCTGTTCCCTTTACCTGTCATTCTCCCCTCCCTCAACTTCTCACCTAATTCTGTCTTAATGAGAGCACCTGAAAATATTCATCATAAGTTGAAAGTGCCCACTTAGAGGATTTTATGTATAAATGACTCAGTGTTTTATTTTTTACTATTGCTGCCATACAATTATTGTTCTTTTAGCCAGTAATTTATCCCAAAACAATGCCCTTTTTAAAAACAATGCCCTAGCCCTAGCTGGTGTGGCTCAGTGGGCCGAGTACCAGCCTACAAGCTCAAGTGTCACTGGTTCAATTCCCAGTCAGGGCACATACCCAAGTTGCAAGCCAGGTCTCCAGCCAGGTCCTTAGCTGGAGGCAGGTGAAAGGCCACCATACATTGATGTTCCTCTCCCTTTCGTCCTCCCTTCCTTCCCCTCTCCCTAAAAATAATGAATAAAATCTTTTTTTTTAAATGCCCTTGTTAGTGTTTTCACCTCTATTTCTTTTCTTTAATAATAATAATGATGGCAGTTGGTTCTTCTTTTATAGACCTAAAGAGTTAGACAATGTTTATTTACAAGAATTCTCAACCTTTACTAAAATTATCTAGGATGCTTTTAGGAAACATAGTTCCTGGCCTCTACCTTCAGATATTTCAGTTCAGTCGGTCTGAAGTTGGGTTCTGCGTCAATATTCGAAATGTACTTCCCAGGAGATGCTCATGTGCAGTCAGGCTTGAGATTTACTGATTTATAGGAAAATCATTCATGATAAATGTATATTCAGATAGTCAATTCCCAGAAGTCTTCATCTGAAGCAGTCAGTGGCTCCTTAACTACGCCATATACACTTTAAAGGTATCCCAGAAATTTTATAACTTGCTAGTTTTTTAAAATAACTTATTTAAAGAACACAAACTCACTGATAATCTGCTATCAATGATCTATCCCTGAACAAATAATTATTAGGGGAATTACATCATTGTCTTCAATAATAGGCATCTGGACGGATAGCACTGAAACAATGGCACATACGTATGTGGATTAAAGACTAGTTACTGAAAAATAATAGGCCAAAACTACTGTTTATGAAAATACATACCATGAATACTATCACCAGCACTGAATATCACCCAAATTAACAAGAATTCATGATTTAAAAGCATGACCAGCAGCCATCTGAAATCACAACCACATGTGCACAAGTGGCATAAGGCATCCTTTCCCTAGTTGGCTTACTCAGGCTTTGCTTCATAATGTTACCAATATCAGTAGTATGAAAGTCAACGTCTTAGAATACTGATGTAGTACCATCAGTAAGTTTTGCTAATAAAGTAGACTTAATATTAAATATAATGACTTTTAATTACTCAGTAGGTTGGTGGTAAATAGCCCTATAAATTGAACATAAAAATAAAAATGTATGAAATGTTGCCTCATTTGCCCAAGAGAATCCCCCCAAAAACTTGTATTTTGTTTAAGATTTTATTTATTATTTTTGAAAAGAGGAGAAGGGAGGGACGAAGAGAGGGAGAGAGGCATCAACGTATGGTTGCCTTTCTCCTGCCTCCAGCTATGGATCTGGGTGGAGACCTGGCTTACAGTCTGGTTATGTGCCCTGGCTGGGCACATGAAATTGAATGCTGGTACTTTTTAAATCCTTATCAGCCCAGAAGGAGAACACTTCTGGTCAAGGATCATACTATGAGGTTTCTAGTTTTTTGAGGGATGGAATCTAATTCTGCCTTTTAAGAAGGAAAATGTATTTTTTTTCCTAATGAAGTCTAGGTACAAACCCAACTTGCCTGGTTATAAATACCCGCCTAGAAGCAAACATTTTTTACTCTGATGAATGTATTTATTTATTCACCTGCTCTTTCAGACCAAAAAAAAAAAAAAAGTCTTTAATAACTGAGAAGGTGTACATTTCAAGTGAGAAAAAGAAATCACTTTGATTTTCCAAGGGTAAATTTGGCATAGCCTGAATGATTTAGCCAAGTCTTGGATGGAAAATACTTTTTCCCCAAAATGGCAATTTCTAAAGATTGAATTTTTTTTTTAATTGAAAAAATCAGCCTAAAAAATAGCAGTATAAACCAATACTAACTCAAATATCCAGATTAAACAGAACCAATAAGATCTGAATATAAGAAAATCCAGCAAACTTCAGGAAACTGAGTCTCTGAACTCCTTTGTAGACACTAGAATTTTGAAGCCTAGCTACAACAGAAAAATTAAAGCTTAATTTTTGCTCTGTCTCACTCCCTCAATTTCTAGAAACAAAACAGCCTCCAGTTTTTGGAAATGCAGAAGCTTGCAATTTGAGCATAATTACTTTAATACGTATAAAATATATTCCAGAAATAAAAGACATTTTAATTGTGCCAGTTTAAAACTAAGATGTGAATTGCTATTTTTAAATTTTTGGAGAGCAGGAAATTCATGTGCTATCTCAGGACCTTCCAATACTTGGCCTAATACTTTTTTTAAAGATTTTATTTATTATTTTTAGAGACAGGAAGGGAGAGAGGCAGAGAGGGAACAAAACAAAAATGTATGGTTGCCTTTCGCTTGCCTCCAGCTATGGACCTGGCTGTGGACCTGGCTTGCAACCTGATTGTGTGCCCTGGCTGGGGAATTGAACCAGTGACCTTTGGGCCAATACTTTTTATATTATACCATAGGTATTATCAAAAACATATTGCTTCTCACCCATTACAGCACAATAATGAACAAAACTAACAACAAGCAAAACAGAACCAAATATATGAATA
>PVIW01010337.1:24249-45021 GCA_004026585.1 Noctilio leporinus
GGGGGGGAAGAGGCAAGGAAGGGGAGCAGTTTAGACAAGAACCTAGTATAAAGGAACCATGGACATGGACAACAGCTGGGATTGACTTTGGGGAGGAATGGGTGGGTGGGGAGGGGGACAGGGGGGAGCAAAAAGGGGATGGATGTAATACAACAACAATAAAAAATAAATAAAAATAAAATAACATATTGCTTTGCCCTGGATGGTAGTACAATGAATAAGGCACCGGCCTGTGAACCCAAAGGTCACTGGTTGGATTCCCAGCCAGGGCACATAACCAGGTTGTAAGCCAGGTCTCCAGCAAGGTCCGTAGCTGGAGGCAAGTGAAAGGCAGCCATACATTGATGTGTCTCTCCCTCTCTGCCTCTCTCCTTTCCTCTTTCTCTGGAAATAATAAAATCTTTAAAAAAATAAAAGATTAAAATTTTAAAAACATATTGCTTCAACTAACTGATGGGCCTTAGTGCTTGTGGAGCAGGGAACATCCTAAGCATAAGTGGCCCCTGCAAAGAGGGATCTCCCAGAAGTCACCATAAGCACAACAGCATGGAAATGAACCCATCCCATCTGTTAAGAAAAGGATATTTTCAGTCAATTACCAGCACCTGTGTTTAATAGAGCTTTGCCTCAAAGCTCACGGAACAAGCAAGCCCTCGAATTTTGGGAGGCTCATCCCAACTACCACTTTCCTACAGGGACCCTGTGGAACATCAACAGAACCCATATTTGACAAGAATAAGCCTCAAGCTTTCCAGGGTTTTGCTCCTTTTATAATGTAATCAAGCCCATACTCCACTCACGAGGTGTCCCAAATGTCTTATCTCAGGTTGCCATAACAAAATACCAAAGGGAAGGTGGCTTAAATAATGGAAAGTTATTTTCTCACAGTTCTGGAGGCTGGAAATCCAAGATCAAACTGCAGGCCAATTCAGTTTCCTCTCTGTGGCTTTCAGAGAGCCACCTTCTCACTGTTCTTGCATAGCTTTTCCTCTATGTGGGTACAAAAAGAGAGAGAGAGGGAGCTCTACGATTTCTCTTCTTTATTTTTAAAGATTTTATTTACTTATTATTTCCAGAGAGAGGGGAAGGGAAGGAGGCAGAAAGGGAGAGAGACATCAATGTATGGTTGACTTTCACCTGCCTCCAGCTATGGACCTGGCTTGCAACCTGGTTATGTTGCCTGGACTGGAAATTGAACCAGCAACCTTTAGGTTCACAGGCTAGCACCTTATCCACTATGCTGCCAGCCATGGCTGGTTTCTCTTCTTATAAGGACACTCATACTATTGGATTGGGCCCCATCCTCATGACCTAGGTACCTATTCTAGGTATACTACATAAATGAACTTATACAACATTTGTCCTTTTGTCATTGCATTTTTCACTTAGTATGATATCCTCTAGGTGAATCCATTTTATGGCCTGTGTTGGAATTTTCTTCCTCTTTAAGGCTGAATAATACTCCACTGTATATATACACACCATATTTTACTTATCCATTGATCCACTGGTGGACATATGGGTTGATTCTACCTTTTAACTGATGTAAATAATGCTGTTCACTGACACAAGTGTACAAATGTCTATTCAAGTGCCCATTTTTTATTCTTTTGGGTGTATATCCAGAAATAGAATTTCAGGATTATGTGGTAATTCTATGTTTAATTTTTTGAGGAACTGCCCTACTGTTTTCCACAGCAGTTGCACTATTTTGCATTCCCTGCAGTAATGAACAAGGGTTCTAATTTCTCCACATTTTCCACATTTATTACTTTCTGGAGGTTTTAAATAGACATTCTAATGGGTGTGCAGTGGTATCTCATTGTGGTTTTGACTAACATTGCCATAATTGTGTGCAAAGAGGTCTTTCATGGAAAAAAGGAAAAATGTGGCTCCAAAGATTTAGGTTGGAAGATGGCACCAGGAAATAGAAGCAAATGTGCAGAACCACAATAGGAAAGAGAGAACGATGTAGTAATGCAGCTCTGCAAATGTTAATCTCCAAAATGTTCTTTAAAAATAAATGTATTGTTATTTTAAACAATCCAATGTCAGAAAAGATTTACTGCTCCTCAAGGTAGAGAAAGAAATAGGATTGCCATAAATAAGCTTACAGTACATAAGCTATAAGCAGAAAATCAGGAAATAACTATGGCAACATTTCTCCAATATAAAAAAAGGTTCATTTATTCACTCACCACTTTAAAAATTCAGAGGAAATTCAATCTATCATGAGTTCACTCTTACAGTGATGAATCAAATTGCTAAAAATCCCTTTGCAGCTCCCCAGAAGACAGGATCAAAAATTCCTGTGTCACTTTAAAAATCTAAACCTTGTGTTTTGTCAGCCAACGTTCTTTGCCCAGATCTACCGGTTTGAAATTAAGCAAGACTCCCTAGGAGAGGAATCAGGATGAAAGATTAGCAATGGGAAATTTGGCATCAGGCAAGGGAAAAAAAATGTCAGTGTCTAACTTCCTCCTTCACATGCACAGAAAGGGCTGCATATCCATAACACAGCCATAGGTTTTTAAAATGTGAATTGGTTTAACCTAATAGATTAGCATCAGCATTTGAAAATTCACTCAAAAGGGAACTGAATCTGCTAATTCCATACAAAATGCAATATAAAAACAGTACTCCATTTATTGTGATGTACACAAAATCAGCATTAATTTTATTTCTAATATGCAGTCAGCTATCAATATACCATATTATTTGGCCAGAAATTGAATTCTCATGCTTCTCCCTCCCTTCTCAAACCACATTAGTATCTTAAGCAGTCAAAAATAACCCCTTAAGAATGTTCTGGTGTTTGCATTTCCTTGTGAATCACAGGCAGAAGTTCATTGGAAACACCGGTAAGTGTTGCGACTTGGTTTCAATCTGATGTTAATTCGAAGTTCTCCTGTTCAAAAAGGTTGTCCTCTGGAGTATTGGGATCACACACCTGTGATTAATCTGGCTGAGTGCTGGGGCTGTGATTGTCCCCTCAAGTGGCTGCAGCTGAAACAGCAATTTGTCAGTAAATGAGTGTAACCCTTGCATGCCTGGACCATCAACTAATTGTGTCCAGAAGAGATAATAGGGGGCTAGGACCCTCCCAGTGGTCACCCCAGATCTGGATGAATGTGAAATGTGAAAGGTCAGGGAGAACCAAAGAAATATTGTCCTGAAAGAAAAGAAAGAGAGGAAGGAAGGAAGGCAGGAAGGAAGGAAGGCAGGAAGGAAGGAAGGAAAGAAGGAAGGAAGAAAAAGATCAATTTCTCTTTTCTAGGCAAGCATTATAATTAATTTACCTTCATCAAAACCAACCTAGTAATTTCTGAGGTCAGCTCCTGATGTATAGTCCTTCCTTCTACAACCAAGATTTCTGTTGGGATCAACTTCCTATAGCCAATGATTAATAGTTTTGTCAGAGCTCTTCACATAGCACTTTCCTCATGCATGCCTCAAATGGTCACTGTTAAAAGGTAAACTGAGGTATATTAAAATTTTTAAGAGTTCGTTCGAACATTAGTCAGTTGGAATCAGGCATTGCCAAACTGAAAATGGTTAGGAGCACTGCTCCAACAGGACCAGGGGAAAGACTGTTGCAAAGAAAAGGCAGAAGCAAGGGAGGAACTGACTAGGACAAAGCCTTGAGGCATTTACAGATTTAGGTCCTAATTTGCTTGCATAGGCCATCATGGCAATAGAGCTGCCTCAGTCCAATGGCCTCCTTGTCTAATTAATTTAACATCTCTAATATTGAGCAGTAGAAAGCAAAATAAATAACAGTTCTGTATGTAGTACTATTTAAAATGCTAATCATTTGTTTAAGAGTCTACACCTTTATTACAGGAATTAGTTAATAAACTACATTGACAGAAAGAAAGAAAGAGAGAGAGAGAAAGAGAAAGACATCAGAGGCAAATGGTGGCAGTCACCCCTCAGCCTGAGCTAAGGGAGAGAGGGAGCCATGATCTAACCCAACAACTCTCCCTGCCTGGACAGGATGGCCAGCATTTCCCACTGTGAAGATGGACACATCAGATCATCTTAGCCTGACATCATTAAACGTCTGGATTATAAAACTAACTCCCCTCATTCTAATTTTCTGGGGTCACTAAGCAAATTCATCTTACAGAATTTTACTTTTTGTGTAACCTGCCCTTGCTATTGGCCAAAGGCTACCAGTATTTGGTCCCCCCTGGCCCTTTTAGTTATATTAAGCTGGCAGTCGCTTTGGTTTTGCCATCATTCTTTGAATTTGGTTCACATGACTCCACCCCTAAGAAACATTCCACTCCCCACCATTCCTCAGTTGATAAATTAGGCTTCTGCATTTCTGAGGCTTGGGAGCACATTTTCACTATGAACATTTTTCCAATGAAATAACAAATTCTACCTCCTGGGAAAATGCTTGGCAACACTAGGCCTCACCAATGATGATTCCCTTCCTGTTGAAGCCTCCTCGCCAAGAAGCTGTTGAGAGTGATTGAATCCACTTTTGGTAAAGGGTCTCTAGGCCATTTACAATAAACTATAATCAAGGGCCAGAGTAGGTTCTGAGTGAGAGATAGAGCCTGAGGATGGGACAGACCAGACAGGTGTGAAAGACTAACAAATGTCAAGTTCTCACATCAGCTCTGCTGCCTATTCCAAGTAAGGTCACATCCTGAAGTTCCAGATGGACATACCTTTTGAGGGGACATGACCCAACCCACTGTACTGAGGAAAAAACTGCCCACCCAATATCATGTTCCATTCAGCTGGGCCCTTAGCAAATGCTGACCAAGTAACCCAGGTTCTCTTGCTTAAATGATGCTATGTGGTGGCTGATGCTCAGGGGAATAGCTAAGGTTTGAAATCAACCCTGCCAAAATGTAGGGCAAACTCAAAACCAGAAGTGATTTTATTTATGTTCTAAATATTAAAATTATTTTTTGATCTCTCAAACTTAAAAGACTGCCCTGAACTTTCACATTTGGCCATGGAGTCAAATCCCTACAGAGTTCATGGCAACCAATCTTTTTGTAACTAAGAGCTTCCCCATTCACCTAGGGCAGGGGATCCTGACAGTAAAGGCCTTGAGAGGTAGAAGAGGAAAAACTCTGCACTAGACTATGCTCAGAACTCCTGGTTTTTAAAGAGAACAGTGCAATGAGCAGGCAGGTGGCAAGGAAGACAACAGAGCAGCATCAATACATTGGATGGCAGTCAATGACTTGAGATTTAAGGGTCTTTCAGTGCCAGCTGAGAGGTTGCCTATCACCTATTCAGACATATCATTGCCCTATGAAAGGCAGTCTTCCACTCCAAATGTTCTTTTTTGTCCCATTTTGCTGTTATTCATGATAAAGAGTAAAGAATAGCTAAATTCCTCCCTGGTGTTCAAATTATTGGAAGGAGTAATGAAGGAGAAAAACAGAATAAGCTTAATATGATGTGACACTTCTAATTGAGTTGTATTGCTTTTTTTGCCCTCTCCTGTACCTTTTAGATCTAGACATCTTGATATATATATACAGAGAGGAAAAGAACAATACTGATCTCTATACCCAATGAAGTCATACCCCAGATGTACAAAAGCTTTTGTATTTTTAAATCCCTGTATTGCCACCAACTTAAGAAAAGATTTTTAGGGGATCCAAGATGGTGGTGGAGTAGGCAGAAGGTACACTCACCTCCTTCTAGGTCCAAACTAGAATTATAACTAAAATATAGAGCATTTGACCTAAATAACCAGCTGAAGACTAGCTGACTAGTAACATTATAACCAAGGATTTACAGAAGCCACATAGAGACTGGTAGAAAGAAGGGAAATGTGAAAACCCACTTGGAAGTGGGCTGGCTCACTTCCAAGGGCAGCAGCTGATATTCTAGAAGAATCTGAGCTGCAACGATTCCCCCGGAGGAGTATAGGGTCTCAACCCCAAACTGGGATTCCCAGCCCATAGCGCCAGAGCTGGAAAGAAGCACCGACAGAACATCTGTCTGGGAAAATCCTCAGAAAGTCTGTTCACCGGGGAAAGACAGGAATTGGCTAGAGACATGGCTGCCCTTTTAAAGGATCAATACACAAAATCTTGTTTGCAGCCACTTACCCTGGGCAACAGCATAGGGAGAACAGAGCAGGCTATCGTTGACTGAGCACAGACTGGGGTTTGTGGCTCTGGGGAGAGAGCTAAAGAGACAGCCACCAGGATCCCTGTGCTGAGTTGTTCTCCCACACCACAGATGCCATATTTCATGGGTGGAACACTCCTCTCCATACTACATCAGCCCATGGGGGCACAGTAGCCCCAGCCTCTGGGCACACTGTCACCCCACCCTACAGAGCTTGAGCTGCCTGGGCTGGAGCTAGAGGTCTTGGCAGACTGAGAGAATTCAGTGACTGAGTGGTGTGGCATTTGGGGCAGAGGCCATTCCTCTCACTTGACTGCAAATCTTACTGGTTCTCCTCTTCATGGAAGATCCATAAGCCCCATTCTGTGGGCTCCCAATGGCCCCTCCCTCCGTGGGATACTCATGGTGTCTCAAACCTGTGGAGGTCTGGGTAGAATCTGGGATAAACTGAGCACTGTAGTTCTGGGATGGAGAGCACTCCCCCAACTTTCCCCAAGCCTGACCAGCACCTCCTCCTCATGGGACACCCACTAGTCCCATCCTCCCAACTCTCAGTGACCAATGACCCTGGCCTGGTGAAATCAGGCTCCTGGGAGAATCTGGGGCAGAGTCTGGGACAGCTGTATGGCTCTAGGTTGGGGAACATTTCCCCCTTGCATACTTGACCTATACAGAGCCCTTCCTTCCCACAGAAAAATCTTGGTCTGTTTGAGCCTGGTAACCCTGCTGACTTCACCCTGATGATTCCCTGAGACCCTGCCCCACTTCAAAAATGTGTGAGCACCCAGTAGGTGGCAGTTAGATTGGGTATACCTTGGGACATTTGCTGAATGGCCTTAGACTCAGCACTGGCACCAAGTTCAAACCTGTATCAATCTAATGAACAACACTCGCCCCTACCTGGTGTCTCAATGAGAACCTACCTCATGCAACCTGAGTGCCACCAGAGCCCCTTTCAGTGATTGAGCCTAATAGACAGTCAGCAGACAAAGGCAGATCTCAGGGTACCTGGGGATTTTAGCTAATCTGCCCCTGATACTGATAAAAGCCAGCATGATGCACAGCTTGGTCCTTCCCATGCACACCCAGGCCTAGCAGAGGCAGCCAGAAACTCTGGATTGCTCTGTAGCTCCAAACAGGCTTCCCATAGCCAGTCCCAAACAACATCTAACAATGGTCTGCACCGGAGTCCCTCCCAAGAGGCCCCATAACCAACACACCCAGTGGCCAGCTTCAGACAACATCAGGGTAGGATTCAATTAGTATGACAAGTGGTTTATCCAAAGGGAAATCCTGGTAGGCACCAGACCTTGCTGAGGCAAATTTTACTTCATGTTGTCAGCACTTGCACAGCATCTCCTACACAATGGTCTGAGTTAATTATCACTGTCAGCCGGCTGGCAACCCACACACAAATGGGCCAAGAGTAATCAAAACTCAAGTACAACAAGAAGGTTCACATAACCCACACAATGAACATTCCTGAAGCATCCAGCTGATATGATCAAGGAAACTGTACCACTCTCAGGACACTTAATACATAAGACCACCCTACTGAGACTGGGAGACATAGTAGATCTACCTGGTACATAGAAACAAACACAAAGAGGCAGTCAAAAATAGGGATACAAAGAAATATGCCCCAAATGAAAGAAAAGGAGAAATCTCCAGGAAAAGAGCTAAATAAAATGAAGACAAGCAATATATCAGATATAGAGTTTGAAAAAGTGATTATAAGAATGCTCAAGGAACTTAGTGATGACTACAATGGCATAAGAGAGGACATAGAAACCATAAGAAATAACCAGTCATAAATGAAGAATATGATATCAGAAATAAAGAATACACTAGAAGGGATAAACAGTAGGTTGGATGTAGGAGAGGAATTGAATCAGTGATTTGGAAGACAAAATAGAAAAAACACCAAATCAGAGTAGCAAAAAGAGGTAAGAATCTTTTTAAAATAAGGATACTTTAAGAAATATTTGGGATAACATGAAGCATAATAACATCTGCATGGGGGAGGGCTACCAGAAGGAGAAGAGGAATAGCAAGGAATCAAAAACTTATTTGAAGAAGTAATGGCTGAAAGCTTCCTTAATTTGGTGAAGAAAAAAAACAAGTCGAGGAAATGCAGAAAGCCCCAAACAAGATGACCCTAAAGGGGCCACAGTGAGACGCATCATAATTACAATGGCAAAGGTTAAAAGCAAAAAGAGAATCCTAAAAGAAGACAAAGATGGTTACCTACACGAGAGCTCCCATAAGACTGTCAGCTGATTTCTCAAAAGAAACTTTTCAGGCCAGGAAGAACTGACTAGATACATTCAAAGTGATGAAAAGCAAGGACTTACAATCAAGACTACTTTATCCAGCAAGGCTACCATTTAAAATTGAAGGAGAAATAAAGAGCTTCCCAGGCAAGAAAAAGCTAAAGGAGCTTGTTATCACTAAATCAGTATTACAAGAAATGTTAAAGGGTCCCAAAGAAGACCACCAGAAGAACGTAGTTAAAAGAATAAAAATGGCACAAGTGGGTGAGTGGGTGGGTAGGGAAGTGGACAGAGGGGAGTAAAAAGGGGATGGATGTAATACAACAATAAAATTAAATTAAAAAAAAAAATGGTAATACATATGTACCTACCAATAATCATTTTAGGTGTCAGTGGCTTAATTTCTCAAAACAAAACACATATCATACCTAAATGGATAAGAAAACAATACTAGCCCTGCCTGGTGTGGCTCAGTGGATTGAATGCCAGCCTATGAACTAAAGGGTCACTGGTTCGATTCCCAGTCAGGGCATATGCCTGGGTTGCAAGCCAAATCTCCAGTTGGGGGGTGCATGAGAGGCAACCACGTATTGATGTTTCTATCCCTCTCTCCCTCCCCTCTCTCTATAAATAAATAAATAAATAAAATACTGTACAAAAATAAAATTTTCTTATGACCCAGTGACTCCACTTCTAGGAATATATCTGAAGACATCTGAAACATCAATTCAAAAGTGTATATGTACCCTTATATTCATTGCAGTGTTTGTTATAACAGTCAGGATTTAAAAGTAGCCCAAAGTGCCCATCTGTGGATAAAAGAGCTGTGGTACATTTATACAGTGGAATACTACTTGGCTATGAAAAAGAAGGAAATCTTACTTTTTGAGACAGCATGGATGGACCTGTAGAGTATTATGCTAAGAGAAATAAGCATTTCAGAGAAAGATAAGTACTTTATGATTTCATTTAAATGTGGAGTCTATTAAACAAATAAACAGAATAGAAACAGACTCATAGATACAGAGAACAGACTGACAGTTATCAGAAGGGTAGGGGATTGAGGGAATGGATGAAAAAGGTGAAGGGGTTAAAAAAAATCTTATAGACACAGATAACAATATGGTGATTACAAGAGAAAAAAAAAGGGAGGAGAAATAGAAGAGATAAAGTGGTGGGGATAAATGATTTGAGGTGTTGAACACAATACAACAAATGATGTATTATAGAATTGTGCACCTAAAACCTATACAATTTCATTAACTAATGTCACCTCAATAAAAGCAATTTTTTAAAGTTTTTTAAACCAGTCTTATAGAGTATTTTCTTTCAAAGAACCTAAATATTTAGAACTTTATACATTTTCATGGCATTCCAAAAATAGAACAAATTATTATCATCCCTAGCTATCAGAAAGAAAAATAAAAGCATGCATTGAGTGGGAGGTAGGGGGTGATGAAGCTACAAGGAACAGAAATGACTTGTCCACTATAATATAGCCAATAACAGAACCAGAACTCACAACTGGTTCTCAAGGCCAAATTAAAATGTCTGCTGAAAGATCTGACACAGAAGAATAAGTTAAATGACACCACCACAACAAAAATCCGACAAATCCAGGATGTATTCATTAGATAGGACAAATGATCCAGTGGTATCAACAAGTCAATAAAAGTAGGAGATGGGAGATGAACACAAAGAAAAAAACACACTTAAGAGATAAAAGTGAAATGCAATGTGGGATCTTTGTTTGGATACTAATTTGAAAAGCCAAGTATAAAAATCCAAGTTAGGAATAAACAAGAATATCTGGGTATGGACTGGCTACCAGATAATATTAAAGAATTCTTCTTAATTGTGTTAGATATGATAAAGGTATTGTTGTTATTTAGGAAAATGTCCGTAAGTTTTGGAATATAATATAATGGTGCCAGGTCTTTTTCTGAAGTTTATTTCCTACCTTGAAAAGCTTCAACAGGAGGAGAGTCTGCCAGCCTGGCGGGGAAGGGCATGCCTTCTGGCTGAGCAAATGCCTGGCCCGTAGCTTGGAAGTGACCACATCAGATTGTTATTTTAGGGAGCTCACAAGCAAGGGTGGGTTTGAAGAGAACGATGCCACAGAGATGGGGCCAGAGAGGAGCCCTAAACAAGAATCTGAATGGAAAAATGGGGATGTTCCAACCTCAGGCAGTGATATTAGAAGAGCCTATACAAAGAAAGAGAAAGAAAGCTAACACATTTAGAAGAGAAAAAAAAGGGCAGGCCTCAATGATTGATTAAATACCTTTATGTCTTGCTCGTCTAACAGTCTAGCTTGGAACTTCTGGGTTGATTTGCCCTCATTTCTGGCTGGGTGATGTCAATTTTCAACACACAACTTCCAAGGTTGCCTGAGTTGTGGCCAAGCCAGACTGTAAAGCAGACAGAGCTGAGTCCAGAGTTAGAGATTTTCTCTTAAGAGAGTGAGTCAGAAGTTGCTCCCAACATTTCTTCACATATTCCATTGAGTCATGTGGCCAGGCTCTGCTGCACAGTGGAAAGGGCAGCTGGGAAATGCAGTCTCTGGTAATATAATCAAGATCCCCACTGCCATTCTCTTCTGAGCAAGAATGGGGGAACAGGGATTGGTGGCCAGCCAGCAGTCTCCACTACTGTTTTTCTTCACCTAGTAGATACCTTTATGAATAACACCTGGCTCTTTTTTTTCCTTCTTTTTTCAAAACAAAGTCCCCAGCTTATTGCTAGACCAGATTAGTGTCTATTCTAAATTGTAACTAAAATGTAAGAACTCAATTTCCAGTCAGGGGACATAACCAGGTTGCAAGCCAGGTCTCCAGCCAGGTCCATAGCTGGAGGCAGGTAAAAGGCAACCACACCTTGATGTTTCTATCCCTCTCTGCCTCCCTCCCTTCCTCTCTCTCTAAAAATAATAAATGAAATATTTTTTAAAAAGTAAGAACCAATTAATACTTAGCTTATATGATGAAAATTACCATTATCCTGTTGGGTGCCATGTGTTAACTGAATTTATTAATGGCATGTTAATATTGAAGTAGTAGGCAGTGCATATACTTGCTATATCCTTATTTTTCTTCTGCTTTAGGATAGTATTCAATTCTTTAAGTGTGTATGGCAGTGTGGGATGCAAAAATAGTAAGCTCATATAATAATATGCAAGAGAGAAAAGAGGGAAAGATAATGTTTCATTTATTAGATTATTCCCATCTATTTTCAGTGGTAGTATATATAAAACAAATTTTTAAGTTATGAAAAATACTTTGATAATGACTCGTATAATTACACTATAGATTTTTCTCTTAAGGCAATTTAATGTTTTATGTTTTCTTACAGTAATTTTATTCTTCTCTTTCTTTTATATTTTTCTAATTTATTTTTAAATTATTTTCAAGTATAAGACCACTTTATAAAAAGACCTACATCCTGCATGAAGTAATTATTATCACTTTTTCTCCACTTCCTTCTCATTAAATAAAGAAAGTCAAGAGTAATATAACAGTTACCAAAGAAACAAAAGGCATCCAGGTAATTTCTGTGCTGGGATGGCTCACGGCTTGCTATTGCTAAAAGCAAATAATATATAGCCAAGAAGCTGCATTGTTGTGGCTTAACTGGAAGGAAAATCAGGGGCACATATAAAGTTCAAGATGACCTTCAAGGGGAGAACAATGTCAGCGGCCTGCCAAGTCACACACAGGAATAAAATGTAGAATGATAGAATGACAGTTAAATCTTTCTTCCCGCAGTCATTTGTGCCACCTGGTCATAAACAGGAACAGTAGCGTAAGAAATAGCTGTGGCAATACCACTGGGTATTGCCAGGTCCAACTTGGCTAATTGTCTGAGTTTCTGAAAAACAAGGACTATTTCAGAAACCTCATTATGAGAAAAGATATTTGCAATTTACAGGTCAATAGAGCCAACATCGTCCATGCCCAGATGTGACCAGGCCCTTTTCACATCAACTCTGGCAAGTTAGACTGTCTTACCCACTGAGGCAGCAAAGGGTGCCCCAGCTCACTGCAAGGCCAGAAGGTTGCACAGCTGACTCTAGGGAAAACAGTTAAGAGCAGATGTGAAAGATGCTCCCTAATCTGCAATGTTATCATTGCAGCTGTTAACAAGATAAAGTAAATTACACCTAAGCTCCCTGTGAACCTAACTTCACAGTTGATTGACTTGAATTCCCCAACTGGCCACACTAGGTGCCTGGGATACAAGGATGGAGGAGGAGGAACATAGTTATGCAGACAGATGATGACTAGCTGGGGAGCAGTCAGGGCCAGATTCCAAGGAAGGCGCCAAGATATCCGCCTGCAGATCAGGAAAGGCTCCCAGGTGCAAATGCTGAAGCTGAAGCTGACCCAGAGCAAGGAAATTCTACTGGCTGACCCTGAGCCCAGAAAACAATGTACAGTTTTCATGTGACTTGTGAGATAACCTTCTTTTTTTTTGGCAGATAAATAATGATTATAGTGGCTTCCATTTATTGAGCCAGGCACTGTACTAAGCAATATACATAAGTATATTTGCATATATATGTGTGTATATATAGACAAAAAAAGTAAATTTACAGTTGTTAGTATGGAAAAGAGCACAATAACTAACAAATAATAATACAAGAATAAACTCGGTTTCACATACTCACAACCATAAGCCTACTTTTTCCCCATCTTATATGTACCATATAAAGGCTAAACAACATATAGAAAAATAAATTTTTAATTAAAAAATTTTAAATATATATATATATATATATATATATAGCCTACTTGGGCTGCCATAACAAAATATCACTGACTGAGTAGCTTAGCAAGAAAAATTTATTTTCTCACAGTTCTGAAAGCTGGAGGTCCAAGATCAAGGGTTGGGTTCCTCTGAGAATTCTCTCCTTGGCCAGCAGGCATCTACCCTCTTGCTGCCTCCTCACACAGTCGTTTCTCTGTGAACATGCCCCTGGGGTCTCTCTGTGTGTCCTTACTTCTTCTCATAAGGATACAGCTCATATTGGTACAAGTCTAGGGCAAATGCTACAAGTCTCTTTTTAACTCAATTACCTCCTTAATGGCCTTATCTCTTAATATAGTCATATTCTGAGGTACCAGAGGTTAGGGCTTGAGCATATGACTTTTGAAGGCCACAATTCAGTTTATATCACATATGTTGTATATATGTATTTAAATGTATAAGTTAGCTCTGGCCAGTTTGGCTCAATTAGCTGGAGCATTGTCCTGTGAACCAAAAGGTCACAGGTTTGATTCCTGGTCAGGGCACATGCCTGGGTTAAGAGTTCAGTCCCTGGTCCGGGTGTGTATGAAAGGCAACCGATCAATGTTTTTCTCCCTTCCCTCTCCCACCCTTCTAAAATCAATAAGCATGTCCTTGGGTGAGGATAAAAATTTTTTTTACTATATAATGTAATCTGCAACAACCTAGAATAATGCTGTTATTTCATTTGAAAGATGATGAACCGAAACTCAGAAAGTTTTAGCAACCTGAAACTAATATAAAATAATATTGAATGTCAACTGTAATTTTTTTTTAATTTTAATTTAAGAAAGGTTTAGCCCTGGCCAGGTGGCTCAGTTGGTTGGAACATTATCCAGTACACCAAAAGGTTGCAATTTCAATTCCCTATTAGAACTTATACCTAGGTTGTGGGTTCGATCCCTGTTCAAGGCAAGTAAGGGAGGTAACCTATCAATGTTTCTCTCTCATATCAATATTTGTCTCTCTCTCTCCCCTCCTCTCTCCCTAAAATCAATAAACATATCCTTGGATGAGGATTTGTTTTTTAATATTTAACAATTTGTCCATCACGCAGTTCTCAAGTGTCCAAAACTGTGAAATGCAAGGATGATCTACCTACAAAACTCATTCCTTTAACCACTATGCAATCTTTTGAAGGGAGAAAAACTAAGTAGCCAGTATGAAAATCCTGTGCTACCTGGTATCCATTCTTTCACTGAGCAGTGCCATTAATTGACCCAACATTTATTGTGCATTTATTACTTGTCCCAAGTAAGTGGAATGGCTTGAAAGTTGTAATTCTTCCATGAAAAATTTGCAGAATAAGTTGGAACAAATTTTAATATTTCTAAGAACTGTGTGATTCTGCCAGACAGGAAGTCTATGGAGAGAAACACAAAATTCTGCTGAGTTCAAGGGTCTTTAGAGCTAGAAGAAAGGATTAGCATGCAAAATCCAATCAAAGAATGTAGACTTCTATAATGGTAAGAAGATAAAAGATTTGGTAATAACTTAAATCTAAAGAATATGTGGCCACATTTTCTACACCATGGAGTCACTGATATAGCAATTAGTCTCAGGTCAGGGTATTCCTACCATGTTGTAGACATGGATTCTGTTGCATTCCTCAACAGATTATCTTGAGAAGGCAATCCCTAACTGCAATAATTCTTTAGTGCATAAGCATACAGAGCATAAGGAGGATTAAGAATTAAATATAAAGCCCTGGCTGGTGGCACAGTAGATAAGGTGCCCGCCTGCGAACCCAAAGGTCGCTGGTTCGATTCCCCAGCCAGGGCACATAACCAGGTTGCAAGCCAGGTCTCCAGCCAGGTATGTGGCTGGAGGCAGATGAAACGCAACCATACATTGATTCTCTCCCTCTCTGCCTTTCTCCCTTCCCCTCCCTCTAAAAATAATAAAATCTTTTAAATAAAAAGAATTAAATATAGAAATGGTTGAGAGAATGAAACTTGAATTACTAATATTCTGATATTAAAGAATCTGTACATATTATAAACTTAAGAGAATTTGGCCTGTTAGAGTTATTTGTCAACATAGTAATTTCTATTTGATGTATATGTATAATTGAAGAATTCATTTAGACTTAAAATTTTAAATTGAAATTTTACAAATTTTGTATATAATATTGACACCTACAATTTTATTATGGTGTTTATAGTATGGCCATATTATATGTTTAATTATCAGATTTTTAGGAATGAAGCATTTAGGAAAGTTTAACAGCCAGATACCTGAAGTACTTTAAAAAGGAATTAACATTTTTTTTTTTAAGATTTTATTTCATTATTTTTAGAAAGAGGGGAAGGGAGAGAGGCAGAGAGGGAGAGAGACATCAATGTATGGTTGTGTTTCACCTGCCTCCAGCCACAGACCTGACTGGAGACCTGGTTTGCAACCTTGTTATGTGCCCTGGCTGGGCAATTGAACCTGCGACCTTTGGGTTTGCAGGCCGGCGCCTTAACCACTGTGCTACCAGCCAGGACAAGGAATCAACATATTTATTGGTTCTAATTGATGTTTCAAGTATGTAAAGTATAGCTTTGTAAAAGACCAAATATCAATCAGAGCCCAACTTTAAAGTGTTGAGATTTGCTAGATTTATAAATAGAATGATATTTCTAAACTGACCTTAAGAGAAAGGACTTAATTTTTTTTTTTTTTTTTTTTTTGATATGCCTCCTAAATGAACTATGGGAGGCAGACAAAGGAGCTGCGTGGAGAATGAAGATGAGTGTGAGTTTGTTCAGCAGATTAAACGGGAAAGGGGGTACACTTCAAGCAGAGGCAAAGAAATGTGACAGTAATGTCTATAAGTAATTCAACTTTCCTGAGTCAAAAATTGAGTGTAAAATGAGCACAGATGAGGTCAGAGGCCAGATCATGAATGGACTTACGTACCCGGGGAAAAACCGGTAGGCAATGGTGAGACATGGAAGAACTTTCATCAGATTTGATTTGGTTTTTCTGTTGTAGAGCTCACACTGGAAAAGCTAAAATGAACCCAGACAAAAGACAGGAAAATGACTGAAGTCCAGGTAAGCAATTTGGAAAGTGAGAGGGAAAATGAGGGCAGAGAACATAAGATCAAGTACCTAAAGTACATTGTCTTGGGTCGTGTACCCTTTGCTAGAGGTAGGCTGCAAATTTTATCAAATAGAAGAATGAAAGGAAGGAAATTGAGTCAAACTGAGGTGGTAGACTTCAGTTGCAAGCATGTTTTAGTAATCAAGAACAAATAGATGGTAACTGAAGTCATGATACCCATGGCAAGATTCTCTAAGGAGGGCACACAGAAAATAGGGGAGAGGACAAAGCTAAGGTTAAAATCAGAAGGAAAGTCCACACTGAAGGTGCAGGGAGCAGAAAAAGAACCAGGTCAAAGTGATTGAGGATATTTAGCGGGGTAGGTAGGAAGAGGTAATCCAGAGAGTGAGGTGTCAGATAATAAGTGAGGAGAGGCTTTAAGAAGTCAGAAGAAATCTAGCTCAGATGGCAGAGAGAAGACCCATGTGGCAAAAATTAATATTGTGTGGATCTGCTCAGCCAGGTGTAGGAAAATCATCCTACCCTCATTTTTATAACATTTCTGATAAACTAATAAAGGGAAAAGGAGTTTTCTCTGCTTTCGAATTGCCTTCCTGTATTTTCCTTATTGGCCTGAGAGTCATTGAACTCCTTGACCAACAGTCATTTGTCAATGACCCCTTCTACAGCATCTGACCCACAGTGGCCACCTCTGCCTTAAGAAACTGCCCTTCCTTGACTTCTGTGATTTAGCCCTTTTGTGAGGCTTTTTTCTCCTCTCTTTCCCCCTCTCTTCCCCCGCCTTTCTCCTTTTCTTTCTCTCACTCCCCTCACTGGAGGCATTTCTCAAGATTCAGTGTTTACTCCTCTGTTGGTCTTGTTCCACACTCCTGGAATAATTCTGCTGGACTGATTTAATTTCCTTCTTCAGTTATATTTTTTTGGCTGATATTTCCTAGAAACCACAAAATGTTGCTATTGTAGTTGTCCTATACATCATTGCAGGGAAAGAACTGCTAGATGTATATGTCCTACATTCAGAATCACAGATACAAAGTACTGCACATACCTCATCCATTATTCCCCTATTCTCTTTGTCTATTATTATTTTCAAGTAGCTCTAGGCAGCTTGGTGCTTCCAAGCTTCTGGGACCATTGGCAGGAATAGTAATGACTTATCCAACTGCAGCAACAAATCCAACCACACAACCACTATTTCTGCAATGAGTTAAAAATTATGTATGGTCTTGCCTGCTAGAGATCTCCCTGAGAATTTACTAGACCTGCCAAGCACTCACGTCGTCAGCTCCTCCCATGCAACTGGGGTACACAGCATTAGCCTCTTATTTCTATAAGAAGTAGTTTTATAATTTTATCATATTTTATTGATTCTAAGATTTACATACTTTTCACATTATAGTATCTCAGAAATTGAAATGCATCTTACAATTATAGTTAGCAACACTTCTCTTTGTTATTGGAATATAAAATAATAATGTGCCCTACAGTCTATAGTATCACAGATTTGATGGGATTTGTAAATTTGAAAAATAAGATGCAAAAGTAAATTAGTTTCACTCTGGGAGACAATAAGCACAGTAATTAAAAGATGGGTTTAGAAATCACAGGCTGGGCTTAAATTTTAGCTCTGATACTAGCTCTAACAACTTGGCAAGTTGCTTAATATGTCTAAATCTCCATTTTCTAATCTGAAAAATCAAACTAACGGACTAGCAATATATCTACCAATAGGGGTTTTTAAGTTTTAAGCATTATCGTGCAATGTGCTTAAACAGTACCTAGCATCTGTTCAGAACTCAGCTACATTCTAGTCCCCTTGCTTTCTGGAAAATGAAGAAAAGTAAGAATCCATAGAAATAATATGGATTCATTCTTATTTTGAATGAATTACACAAACAACTCTCTCATCACTATAATCAAAGGAAAAAATAGCACACAAATCAGAGTTCAATGGAGTCATTAAATCACTAAGCAGGTCTCCATGCTTGTAAATCATGAACAAGGTTTCCCCAGATGATAGATAAGTGAATGCTGCTCCTTCCCTACCTCACACCACTAACACACTTACAGCATATGTTGCATATTAGATCCAAGTTCACCCTGTAGGGATCCACATTCCCTCTGTGCAAGCCCAGTCCTGCTTCTACTAAGGTAGTCACCTTAGTTGAATTGAGATACCAAAATATTTGGGTTTTCTTTCAAGAAAGAAATTATAAAACTATATACAATATAGTCTGATTTTAGTATTTATATATACAGTCATCAAAAAAAGAACTGAACCCTGACCTGTGTAGCTGAGTTGTTTGGGAGTCATCCCACAAGCAAAAGGTGGTTGGTTAATTCCCAGTCAGGGTGCATGCCCACCAACCCTTGGTCAGGGCACATGCAAGAGGCACCCAATCAATATGTCTTTCCCTCTTTTTCTCTCCCTTCCCCTATCTCTAAAAATAAATTTTTTAAAATATTTTTTATTTTTTTTAACTTAAGGTTTTTTAATATGTGAAACATTTACCTAGTTTGAAGCTACCACTATTTTTTTTTATCTTTTTTTTTTAATTTTATTGTTGTATTACATCCATCCCCTGTTTGCTCCCCTCTGTCCCCCTCCCCACCCACCCATTCCCCCCAAAGTCAATCCCACTTGTTGTCCATGTCCATGGTTCCTTTACACTAGGTTCTTGTCTAAGCTGCTCCCCTTTCTTGCCTCTGCCTCTCCTCTCCCCACAACCCCTTTCCCCCTGACCATTGAAGGCCTATTCATTGTATCCATATATTTGGTTCTGTTTTGCTTGTTGTTAGTTTTGCTCATTATTGTCCCGTAATGGGTGAGATCATATGATATTTGTCCTTCACTGACACCTGTCAGAATGGCAATCATCAGCAAATCAACAAACAACAAGTGTTGGCGAGGATGCGGGGCAAAGGAAACCCTCATACACTGTTGGTGGGAACGTAGGCTGGTGCAGGAAAGCATACTGTGGAAAACAGTATGGGGTTTCCTTAAAAAACTAAAAATGGAACTGCCTTTTGATCCAGCAATTCCACTACTTGGACCCAAAGAATCCTAAAAAAAAATATTTAAAAAAAAAGAAAGAAAAGAACTGAAAGGATATATACCAAGTTGCTAATTGGATAGTATAGGCTTATGAAACTGTTTTCTTCTTTTTACTCTATTTTTAAATTTGTTGATACAGCTTTTTGTTATAAATTTGGTGAAATGATGTAAGAAGTTAACTCTTATTTATATCAATTGGCTCATGTAAAATTGGTTTTGTTATACATTGTTTCAATTAAAGTCACAGAACCTATTGATGATGTTACATGAGAACTTGCTATAATTGAAATGAATGGCTTTTGTAAAAAAAAATATATATATATATACACACATATATATATATATATATATATATATATATATATATTTAAATCTTTCTCTTTTATAAAAGAAAAAAGAAGTGCTTTATTTTCCACAGGATTTAGGAGAGATTCTCTTCAGGTGATGTTCCAGAGGTAATTTTATGAATTTAAACACATTTAGGACACATAAATTTAGTATTTCTTATGAAGGTTATTATGTAGTTTCTACAAGGGGATAAACATGGAGTGGTGATAATGCTCATACTAATGAAAAGTTCATTCTAGCAACTCAGTAAAATGGAACTCCCTAAGCAAACATAAGTTTAGAAGAGGAGAAATCATCAGCTCACTCAGACATAGCTTGAGATAACTATTTTCTTTTGAAGTATGTAGAATTATTATTTTTTAATTATTTAGCAAGGCAAAACAATATTAACATCTGTCATGCAACATATCCTGTCAAAGAGACAAATAGCCGTAGTGGAAACCAAGCAATAAATTTCCTTCTTACCCCTGTCTGTATATTAGTTCACAAATGAGCTAAGCTGCTGTAACAAAGAGACCCCATAATGATGACTCAAACAATACAGGTTCTCTCCCTCTCCTGTGGTTCCCAAAGGTAAGAGGGTAGTACAGGGTAGTGAGGCTGCTATGCTTCAATAGGCTATCTGTCTCCTTGTTCCACCATCTGAGAGGGCGGTATGCTCACCTGCAGGGCCAGACTGGCTCACCATCACATCAGCACCCTGCCTGCCACCGCCCCGCCCCCCCAAAAAAAAAGAGAAAAGAAAGGGAGTAGTAGATGAAAAATTTATCTCTAAGAAAGTGGTGCAGAAGTTGCTCATATCACTTCAACTAATGCTGAATACTGAGAATTCAGTCATAAAGTCTCATCTGCTACAAAAGAGGTAGGGCACTAAGGTCCCTACCTGGGCACTATGGTCACTACTGAAGCCCAGGGAGGGAGTTGTACACAACAAAAAGAAAAGGGGGCTGGCCCTGGCAGGGTACCTCAGTTGGTTAGAGTATCCTCCCAACACATCAAGGTTGCTGTTCCATCCCCCATCAGGCTCCACACAGGAATCAACCAGGGAATGCATGAACAAGTGGAAAAACAAAAATTTGATGTTTATCATTCCCTCTAAAAATTAATAAAAGTAAGAAAAAATTCTTTAAAAAAAAGAGGGATAGTGGG
>PVIW01010338.1:10093-45013 GCA_004026585.1 Noctilio leporinus
CCTGATTTTGATGATTTCCTTCCTTCTACTTGCTCTGGGCTTTGTTTGTTGTTGCTCCTCTAGTTCTTGCAGCTTTGTGGTTAGGTCGTTTTTATAAACTTCTTGTAACCTTTTTTGGAAGGCCTGTATTGCTATAAATTTCCCCCTGAGAACTGCCTTTGCTGTATCCCATAGGTTTTGGGCTGTTGTGTGTTTATTGTCATTTGTTTCCAGGAACTTTTTGATTTCATCTTTGATCTCATTGTTGACCTCTTCATTGCTTAAAAGCATGTTATTCAGTCTCCATGAGTTAGAGAATTTTTGGGTTTTTCTCTTGGATTTGGTTTCTAGTTTCAAGCCATTGTGATCTGAGAAGATACTCTGTATGGTTTCAATTTTCCTGTATTTGTAGAGGCTTGTCTTGTGACATACCATGTGGTCTATCTTGGAGAATGATCCATGTGCATTTGAAAAGAATGTGTATTTTGCTTCTTTGGGGTAAAAGACTGTGTATACATCAGTTAGGTCCATTTCCTCTAGAGTGTTGTTCAATGCCACAACATCTCAGGGGATTTTTTGTTTGGAAGATCTGTCCATTGTTGATAGTGGGGTATTAAAATCCCCTACTATTAGTGTGTTGCTGTCTATGTCTTTCTTAAAGTCTTTCAAGATTTTCCTTATATATTTCGGAGCTCCTATGTTGGGTGCGTATATGTTTATCAAAGTTATTTCTTCTTGATGGATTGTTCCCTTAAGTATTATGAAGTGTCCATCTTTGTCCCTTTTTATGTCCTTCATTGTAAAATCTATTTTATCTGAAATCAGTATTGCTACTCCAGCTTTTTTTTCATGTCCATTTGCTTGATATGAAGTTTTCCATCCCTTCACTCGCAATTAGTGTCGATCTTTTGTTCTGAGGTGAGTCTCTTGAAGACAGCATATATGTGGGTCATGTTGTCTTTTCCATTTGGCTACCCTATGTCTTTTGATTGGTGCATTTAATCCATTTACATTTAAGGTTATTATTGATTGATACTTATTCATTGCCATTTTCTCCCTTTGTGTCTGTATTCCTCTTTGGCTTTCTCCGTTTCTTCATTTTATTTGTTTCTTTATTTTTATAGCAGACCCTTTAGCATTTCATACAATGCTGGTTTGGTAGAGATTTATTCTTTTAGTCTTAATTTTGTCTGGGAAGCTCCTTATTTTTCCTTCTATCTTGAATGAGAGCCTTGCTGGGTAGAGTATTCTTGGTTGCAGGCCTTTGTTTACCATGACTTGAAATACTTTTTGCCATTCCCTTCTGGCTTGAATTGTTTCTGTTGAATAATCATTTGATAGCCTTATTGGGACCCCTTTGTATGTTATTTGTCTTTTCTCTCTTGATGCTTTTAGGATTCTCTCTTTGTCTTTGAAATTTGCCATTTTAATAATAATGTGCCTTGGTGTTGGTCTGTTTGGGTTTATTCTCATTGGGACCCTCTGTGCTTCCTGAACTTGATTAATGTTTTCACTCATCATGTTAGGGAAATTTTCTATCATGACTTTTTTGAACAGGTTTTCCATTCTTTGTTTCTCTTCTCTTTCTGGTATCCCTATAATACGGATGTTGTTATGTTTCATGTTGTCCTGCAGCTCTCTTAAACCCTCTTCAGTCCTGTTCAGCCTTTTTTTATTCTCCTGTACTGTCTTGGAGTATTTGTCTACATTATCCTCCAACTCGCTGATCTGGTCCTTTGCTTCCTCTATCCTACTGTTGATTCCTTCTGCTGTATTCTTCAATTCAGAAGTTGTATTCTTCATTTCCTCCTGGCACTCATTGATACTTTCCATGTCCTTTTTCATGCTATTGTAGTTCTCAGTAAGTTCCTTGTAACTTCCCTGGAGTTTTTTGTAATTTCCCTGGAGTTCTTTGTAGTTCTCCTAGAGTTGTTTACAGTTTTCTTTGATGTGGCTGAGCTCACTGAGCTTCTCTATCATCATTATTTTGAATTCCTTATCTGATATTCCAGGTGCCTCTGTTTCATTTTGTGTTCTTTCTGGGGATTCTTCCTTTCCTTTTGGCGATGGACTGATTCTTTTTTTCCCCATTTTGGGTGTCTGTTCTTGCTATTTATTTATTTATTTATTTATGTTCTTTTCTTGGGTTAACCTGCTTTGCATCCTTGCCTTAGTTGAGCACCCTTCTGTGATAGAAGATTTGTGGAGTTCAGTGTTGCCTTCTCCCAGCTTTTCTCCACTTGCTGTTCTTGGTGTGTCCTTTATTTGGGCTGTCTGGTTGTATTCTGGGCCTGTGGGCTTTTAGCAGAAATAAAAACTAAAATAAACAAACAAACAAAAAAACCCCCAAAAGCAAACCAAACCAAACAAAATGAAATGCACAAGGAAAAAAAGAAATAAAAATGATAATAATAATACTAAGAAAGGGTTTAATTGGCTGTTCACCCTTAATAATCCTTGACTGGTTCAGATGGAGCCTGTACCTGAGGGCTTTTACCAGAGGAAAAGAAAGGAAAGGAAAAAAGGGAGAAAATCACAAGAGAAAGAGAAATCAATATTAATAAAGAAAAGTTTTAGGTGTCTGTTCACCCTTTATGGTGTCTGTTTGGTCCAGGTGGATCCAGGACCAGTGGGTTTTATCAGGGAGAAAAGAAAGAAGAAAGAAGAAAGAAGGAAAGAAGGAAGGAAGGAGGGAAGGAAGGAAGGAAGGAAGGAAGGAGGGAAGGAGGGAAGGAAGGAAGGAAGGAAGGAAAGAAAGAAAGAAAGAAAAGAAAGTGGGAGAAAGTCAGAAGACAAAGAGAAATCGATATTAATAAAGATTTTAGGTGTCTGTTCCCCCTTTATGATTTCTAATTGGTCCAGGTGGAGCCAGAACCTGTGGGCTTTACCAGGGAGAAAAGAAAAAGAAAAAAGTAAAAAAAAAAAAAGAGGAAGGAAGAAAATAATAAAGGGTTTAGGTGGCTGGGGAAGGGAGGAATACTTAGATTGAGGACTGGCAATGCGTTATAGCCACAGAGTGAGTAACTTTAATTCGAGAGTATGGGGAGGGTCTTGGGTATTTAGGTGGATTGAGGTATGGGGCGGATTAAGAATATGTGAGAAGTAACTTTTGCAAAGGATATGTTGGGGATTAATAGTTCATATTGCTCTCGGTATAACTCAGGTGCTTGAGATTAGCAGCAATCCCTTTCCTGAGGCTTCCTCTTTTTCTTGGTCAGGACTTTACAGTCTATAGTCTATATTGTAGCTGGTCTTGGCGTGTGGCAGGGCCTCTGATTGTCAGTCAGGGCTGATTCTGAGTGTCGGCCCCCAGGTAGGCTGGGCCTTCTGCAGCTTGGCTGGGTTTTAGGGCTGCTGGTATTCTGGAGCCTGCAGGGAGCCCCCTCCTACTCCTGGCGGAGGTTCCTGCCCAGGATGAGCACCCAGCACCCCTGCAGGAAAGCCCGCAACTTTGCGGGTCCCTGTGATGACTGGCCCAGCCCCTGCAGTTCTGGGAGGAGGCCGCCCCTGTCTGTCAACACTGTTCTGGGTCTGCCTACACTGTCCCACCCTTCTGGGGCGGGCACCACTCCTCCAAGCCAACCAGCTCTCCATGGAGTCTTTTAGGGGGCCTCTGTGATGAGCCCCTCCCAGGCAGTGCGGCCTTTGTCTCAGGCAATGGCGGGTCAGTTGTCCCTGCTACTAGTTCCTGGCTTGCTGGCTAGTTGTTTGGAGTTTCTGCTGAGCCTGGGGTCCTGTGTGGTTGTGCAGGGCTGGGCCTCCCCCTTCACAGGGGCTTCTAGCTGCTGTTTCCTGGGTGGCCCAGCAGCACCGTTTTTGGCCCTTTCACCGCCCCAGCCTGTGCACTTCCCCGCTCCCCCACTCTGGCTTCCCCGCAGGACTCTTCTCCTCCACCTCTAGCCCTGCGCGCGGAGCCTCCTCTCCCTGTTGCTGGAGTGAGTCTCACACAGTCCCTCCCCTGCAAGAGTTCAATTCCGCGTTCCCTAAGGTGTTTGCCCTCGCCGCCCGCACTTCACTGTTGAGACTTCCAATTGCCAGGGAGCCTGGAGCTGGCCTCAGTCAAATGCGCCCCTCTGGGCAGAGCCGACCTCGGCCCACCGGCTGGCCGGTTGGGAATGCCTCACCTACTGTCTTGCTGGCCTCCTCTGCCTCTGGGCTGTGCTCCCCTGTGTCCAGATCCTGCCCGCTCCAATTCCTAGGGTCCTGAAGACATCTCACACTCCCTCTCTTGTCTTCTAGCTGCTTTGGTACTTGAGAACACCATCAGCACTGCTGTCTACTCTGTCGCCATCTTCTCTCTCCCTCTTTCTTCATTTTCTTAATGCATCACCTTTAGTATGTCTTGCAGTGCTGATTTGGTGTAAATGTATTCTTTCAACCTTGTTTTGTCTGGAAAACTATTTATTTCACCTTCCAGCTTGAATGAGAGCCTTGATGGGTAGCGTAGTGTTTGTTGCAGACATTTACTTTTCATTGCTTGGAATATTTTTTTGCCATTCCCTTCTGGCTTGTAGTGTTTCTGTTGAGAAATCAGTTGATAACCTTATTGGATCTCCCTTGTATGTTATTACTTGTTCTTTTTTTTTCTTGCAGCCTTTAAGATTCTCTCTTTGTCTTTGAATTTTGCCATTTTAATTATGAATCTTGGCATCAGCCCCTTTGGGTTTAACTTATTGGGACCCTCTGTGCCTCCTGTACTTTTGATGTTTTCTCTCCTCAAGTGGGGAAGGTTTTCTGTTATTGTTTTTTCAAACAGGTTTTCTATCCTTTACTCCTCTTCTTCTCCTTCTGGTATCTCTGTGATATGGATATTACTACATTTCATGTTGTCCTGTATCTCTCTTAACCCCTCTTCATTTTTTTGAGCCTTTTTTCTTTTTCTTTTTTTTTTTTTTTGTTCTGTATGGAAATTTTTTTCTACTTTGTCCTCCAGCTCGCTGATTCAATCCTCTGCTTGATCTAGCCTGTTTTTAATTCCTTCTACTGTGTTCTTCATTTCAACAATTTTTACTCTTCATTTTCTTGGCTTTTATTGATGGTTTCTATCTCCTTTTTCATACTGGTGTAGTTCTCAATAAGTTCCTTATAGCTTCCCTGGAGTTCTTTGTAATTTCCTTAGAGTTCTTTGTAGTTCTCACTGTGCTGTTTGAGCCTTTTTGTAACTGGTATTTTGAACTCAAGATGTGATTGTTTGCTTGCCTCAATTTCATTTAGCAGTCTTTCTGGGGATTCCTCCTTTGCTCTTAATTGGTGGTTGTTTCTTTATCTCTTCATTTTGGGTGACTCTTCTTATTTCTTTCTGTGAATTAGCTTGATCTGCTTTGGCTCTCTGTCACTGCAGTGTGACCTTCTGCATTAAGGCAACTGTGGAACTCAGTGGTATAGTTCCTTTGAGTTCTTGAGCTTGATGCTTTGGGGCTGCCCTTTATGCTGTTAATGTGGGCTCTTTGGTTGTGATTGGACTTAGATTGTTCTTGGTTTGTTTTTTTGGAGAGTACTTCTCTCTGGCTGGATGATTGAAGGTCACGCTGCCCACTACATGTTGTATTCTGTTGTACTGGAACAAAAACAGCTCAGAAAACAGACACATAGCCACAAAAACAATCCCCTCCCTCAGTTACCCTACCAGCAGTAAATAAGCCAATACTCATACAGGTGTCAAGAGATTAAGGCTATTAAAGGAAAAACAATATGCAGTGACTGAGAGAAAAGTGATTTTGCAAGAGCAGAGGAAAAAGGAATAATAAGGGTGGGTAATAGAGATGAGGCATAGGAAAAAAAAAGGTAAGATTTTACCTCATGGGTAAGAAAGAAAGGGAGGAGGGTGGAGTGGAGTAAGAGGAGAAGAGTATATAGTATTAAGTTTGAGCCTAATTTAAAAAATATATATGGAGAAAAATAATAAGAAAAAGAAAAATTAACATTAAAAAATATATAGGTGGGTTGGAAATAAGAGGAGAAGGTAGAGGGAAAGTGAGCATTGAAAGTGATGAGTGTAAACTAGGCTAAGATGGAAAAATTTACATTTAAAATGAAAACTGGAAAGGGCTAGAGGAAGGCAAGATGGAGTAGGGAAAAGGAGTGATAAAACTTGAGATTAAAAATAGAAAAATAGTGATAATCTAGATGTGTGTTTGAAGAAATGTATTAATAACCATCTTATCCACAAGTACCAAGTACAACTGATACAGGTTGGGTAGAAATATGGGTATTTTAAGAACAAGGAAAATAATTTATTTTTGAGGGGTGAAATGGGTATATAGTGAGAGGGCAGGATATAAACAAGTTGTTGCTGGAGATAAATAGAATTGAAATCCAAAATAAGGAAAGAGAGAATGTAAAATGGGATAAGAAGAAGGAGGGGGTAATATATGAAGTTTAAAAGTTATACAAGGGGAAGGCTTGCACCTGTTGGCCATAGGAACTGGGTAGCTCCTAGTATCTAGCAAAGAGCCTTTTCAGAGCTGTTTCTTCTTCCCTCTGTGGAAATATTCCCAGTAGGATACTGCTGTATTGAGCTCCTGCCTGCAGTTGTCACTATGGTGTCTCTGTTGGGTTCTCTTTGCTGACCAGCAATCTGCTCTGAACCCGACTGGTTCGAGCCCCTCCCCCTGTTCCTGCTGGTGCACTGTGGCAGAATTTTTGTTTAGCAAAGCAGCCATGCCTGTGCACAGGCAAAGCCTGGGTCCCTTCCCAGTTTCTGGTCTTGCCTCAGCTCCCCTTTTAAATGAGACTCTGTGTGGTTTTCATTGCAGTAGGGGAACCTGTGTGCCCTATTTTCCTAGGTCACTTCCTCCCCAGAAATCTCACAGTCTCTCAGGGTCAGGTGGGGCTCAGCTTTCTGGAGCCTCCAATTGTTCCATATAAAGTTTCTAGCTGGTTCTTTCCCTCATGTTGTGGTGCCAGGGAAAGCCCTCTTCTGTTTCAGCAACACCTTGTGGTGGTGGGAACCTTTCCCTGCTTTCTCCAGCAATCTCCTACAAAGGGCAGGTAGTGTCTAGGGTTTGCACATCTCTCTCCACCCTGGTAGCTTGGCTCCTGAGCTGATCCACAGAGTTCTGCACTCTGCACAGCCAGTGGCTCTGGGCTCCTGCTTAGGGAGTGGTGGCTACCAGCTCCTGCTTAGGGATCGCCTGTTACCAGGTCTTGCTTAGAAAATGCCAGTGACAGACCCCAGGAGCCCTGCCTGCACTGGTTTTTGGCAATCCTGCTTAGTACCTATGTTTGCTTCTATTCAGATCCTGCATCCGTGTTCACACTCACCCACCACCTCTCCTTCAGTTTTTGTTCTGTATTTTCACTCCAAGTCTGGTTTGGGATGGGAGCAAGTGGAATGGGCTGCTAGCTATTCTGCTACCATCTTAGAAGTACCCTTGGTCATATCTTCTTGATGGATTTTTCCCTTAAGTATTATGAAATGCCCTTCTTTGTCTCTTTTAATGGTCTTTGTTGTGAAATCTGTTTTGTTGGATACAAGTATTGCTACTCCAGAGTTTTTTTTTTTTTTTTTTAATGTCCATTTGCTTGAAATATTTTTTTCCCATCCCTTCACTTTCAGTCTGTGTAGATCTTTTATTCAGAGGTGGATCTCTTGTAGACAGCATATATGTGGATATTCAGCTACCCTATATCTTTTGATTGGGGCATTTAATCTATTTACATTTAATGTTATTACTGATAGGCACTTATTCATTGTGATTTTTCCTTTGTACCTGTGTTCTTCTCTCTCTTTCACTTTCTTCATGTTCTTAGAGTAGTCCCTACAGCATCTTTTGCAGTGCTGGTTTGGTGGTGATGTATTCTTTTAGCTTTCTTTTGTCTTGGAAATTCTTTATTTCCCTTTCCATTTTGAATGAGAACCTTGCTGAGTAGAGTAATCTTGTTTGTAGGCCTTTGCTTTGCACTGCTTGGAATATTTTTTTGCCATCTTCTAGCTTGTAGTGTTTCTGTTGAGTAATTGACTGATAGCCTTATTGTAGTGCCTTTGTATGTCATTAGCTGTTTCTCTCTTGCCACCTTTAGGATTCTTTGTCTTTAAATGTTACCATTTAAATTATGATGTGTCTTTGTGTGTGCCTCTTTGGGTTCATCTTCATTGGGACTCTCTGTGCTTCTTGGACTTGGGTAATTTTTTTTCTCTCACCAAATTTGGGAAGTTTTCTGTCATACTTTTTTTTTTTAAGATTTTACTTCATTATTTTCAGAAAGAGGGGAAGGGAGAGAGGCAGAGAGGGAAAGAGACATCAATGTATGGTTGCTTTCCACCTGCCTCCAGCCACAGACCTGACTGGAGACCTGGTTTGCAACCTTGTTATGTGTCCTGGCTGGGGAATCAAACCTGTGACCTTTGGGTTCACAGGCTGGCACCTTATCCACTGTGCTACCAGCCAGGGCTTCTGTCATTACTTTTAAAACAAGTTTTCTATCCCTTGCTCCTCTTCTTCTATTTCTGCTATCCCTGTGATATGGATATTACTATGTTTCATGTTGTTTTGCAGCTCTCTTCAAACCTCTTCATTATTTTTCATTATTTTTTCATTTTGTTGCATTGTCTGGAAATTTTTTTCCATGTTGTCCTCCAGTTTGCTGATCCAATCCTCTGCTTCCTCTAGCCTGCTTTTCATTTATTCTACTGTGTTCTTCAATTCAGAAATTGTATTTTTCATTTTTTCCTGGCTCATCCTGATAGTTTCTATGTCCTTTTTAATGTTGGTGTAGTTCTCTGTAAGTTCCTTGTAGCTTCCCTGGAGTTCTTCATGGTTGCCCTGGAGATGTCTGTAGTTTTCTTTGAGTTTGCTAGGCTCATTGAGCTTCACTATTATCATTAATTTGAATTCCTTGTCTGATAGTTTGCTTGCCTCTACTTCATTTATCACTCTTTTGGGGATTCATCCTTTCCTTTGAATGGGGCATTGTTGCCTTTTCTTCCTATTTCAGGTGACTCTTCTTGTGTATTTCTGCTGTTTGGATTATTCTGCTTTGACTTCCTGCCTTCATGGTGTGACCTTTTGTGGTAGTAGTCCTATGGGATTTAGTGGTTTAGTCTCTTATATTTCCTGAACTTGCTGCTCTTGGGATTCCCTTTGTGCCATTTATTTGAGATGTCTGGTTGTATTTCAAATTTGGATGATGTGTTTTTCTTTGGTGGATCCATCTTTTTGGCTAGCTGATTGAGAATCACCCCTACCACATTTTATATACTTCTATTGAGCTGCTACTAAAACAGAACCACTGATACAGAAAAAATACCCACACTTTCAAAAATAACCTCTACCCACAATCACATTCTCAACTGCAAATGAGCCCATATTAATAAGGATGTAAAGAGATTAAGGCTGTTAAAAGAAAGGAAAAACAAATGTGTTGACAAGCTGAAAGATAAAGAATTTTTGAGAGAGCAGAGTAAGGTGCAGTGATAGTCAAGGGGAGGAGCAAGGTGGTGAGAGAAAGAAAGCAAAATTTACATTTTATATAGAAATGAAGGGTAAGAATCAGAATGAAGCAAGAAAGGGTAAGTGTATAGTATTAAGTGTAAACAGAAATATATATATATATATATATATATATATATATAATATATATATTATATATATATATATACACACACACACATGCACATACTGTGTGAGAGAACAAACACACACATAAAAATAAGGAAGTTGTATTATAAAAAAAACCAGGAACCAAATTAGTGAAAAAGTTTCACTATGGCACTATTAACAACCTACAAGCTAAAATTACTATAGATGAGATGGGAGGGCAAGGTAAAAAAGAGAGAAAGAAGCTTAAGAAATCTCAGGGGGAAGAGGGAGTGATTTTGAGATGATATAGGGAGGAGGAATACTAAGAGTGAGGGGTGAGAACCAGGCTAAGACAGGGAACTCCTCAAATTGGAAATGAAAGAAGGAAAAGGCTGAAGGAGGGTGTAAGTGGAGTAAGAGAGGGGGATGTTAAGATTTGAGATTTGAAATACTGGAATAGTGAAGATCTATAAGTAAGTTTGCAAAGATGCCACAGCTACTTCCCTATCCACACTCAATGGACACTGATTGATCAAGGTGGAGAGAGAACAAATGTATTTTATGAATAGGGAAAAGAATGTGTGGTGACTAATGAGAAAAAATGGTTTTGAGAGACTGGAGGGGAGAAATATAGTGGGGATTGAAAATGAATTGTAGCAGGAAGGAAGTTAGAATTTAAAACAAATATAAGAAGAGGAAATAGGGCGGTAAAATGCAGTGAGAAGGGAGGGTCAAAATATAAGATTAGAGGTACACTATAATATAAAAACTAGTTACTTAATTTGCACCAATTGTGAAGATATGAAATGTTAAAAGGATATGCTGGAAACTAATAATTCATGTAGAAGATCATGGTGGACTTTGTAGTTTTTGGGCTCTACCTCTTTTTCTCTTTCTGGTTTTACCCCTAGTGATCTTGCCCCAGTCTGGGCCTAGGCAGCCTATTTGCAATTAGCAGAGTTCTACTGTCTGTGCCTGTCTCTTTTCATTGATCAAGTCACTGTAATCTGCAGTCAGGTTTAAACACCTTGGGGGGTGGGGTGGGGCTAATCAATTACTGTAGGCAGAGCTATGGTTCCCTGTCAGGCTAATGTCTCTTGGAAGGGAGTGTTCTGCATGGAGAATGGCTACTGTAGCCCAAGGAATGAGTCAACAACCAGTCTGCTGCTTCCCCAGTTTTCGTCCCACAGGGGCCCAGGGCCAGTGGATGCATATGCAATCCTGTGTGCCTAATCAAAAAGAATCTTCCCTTCACTGCTGCCCTTGTTTCTTAGAAGAGCTGCTGTGTCAGAGTGCATACTTGTGCACCCAGGATCTGTGCCATGCCTCCAGATTCTCTTCTGGTCCTAAAGGATGCCCTCTACAATTCACACCATCTCCCACGGTCAGGACCAGTTGTCTTGCTCCAGCTCCTGTGTATCTGACAATCTCATCCAAACTCACCAAGTTGTTGGGACTTTCTCTTACTCATGCTCTGTGCTTTTTTTCCCAGTCATTCTGGCATGAAAGCAGGTACTCAGGGCTGCTAGCTACTCTGCCACCATTTTTGTTAGTCTCTGAAAATGAATCTTTTCAAGTTGACTGGACATTTTCAGACACACAGTCTTTTCAATTCTCAAAGGACTATAATGTGTAGAAATGGAAAACCCACTGTGGAAAGATCAGTGAAGCTATTCAGCAAATAAACCTGGAGTGATAATGGAGCAAACATTATTACAAAGAGTACTGCTAACTGTAATTAATTTAAGAGAAATTTTAATTCACTTACCTTTACTAGGTTGTATATTGGTTTAAATAATTTTGTTATTTTTTTTTCATTCAAGCTTAATTAACTTCCCCAAGACTAAGAGTTGTGAAGCTAGAAGGTGCATTTTTGCATTTGTTCCTGGTCCTCAGTAAAATAATTTCCAAGGGGACTTTGCTGCTCATTATATGTCTGATGTGTGGCACAGGAATCTAAGGGTCAGTGCTGCTGCTGAGCAGCAACTGGGTGGCTGGAAAATGTGGTAGATAAAAAAACTCCATGGTAGCTCTGCAAGTAGAAAATTAATGACTGGCAGGAATCAGTGGGAGCCTTTACTTCTAAATACTCATTAGTTTAAGCAGTGAGGCCTGATGTTATTTATGCAAGTTGTAGAGGGTAAAAGGAACCACCCCTCCCTATTGTCTATTTTGAACAGAATATGCACATTTAATTCAAAGTGGTAAATGGTTCAAATACATCAAACCAACTATTCATCAATCTCCCAGTTTCCTGAGCTTGGCTTTGCATCTGTGTAAAGACAACAATAGAGGAAATGCTTGTTATGACTGTACTATAATGTTGAAATCCAGAGAGGCTGATAGATTGGTGATAAACACAAAATGCATTCTCCTTTAGAAATAGTTCCACCAAAGTCATCTTTGGATTTCAGTTTTCCTACTTGGTCTATATAAGACATCTGACTAAAATAGAGACTTAATAAACTTACTATTGCCTGCTTTTTTTTTCTCCCTTGCTACCACTGCTCTTCATTATTGCTGAAGCCACTCATTGAACACAGAACAAAAGCTGAAAAGCTATTTCAGATTACTGCATATATCCCTTGTTTAACTATGACTGGAGCAAGGAGAGTGAGAAAGTTAAGTGGCAAGGGATGACAATTTGCAGAGAGGAGTCAAGATGAGAATAAGGACCACCATGTGGGTAACTCATGTTAAAGAGTTTAAACTTCATCCTAAGGGTGAAGTTCCTGATTGTTATCTAAAGAATGAAAAGATCATGTGTGTATTTTTAAATCTCTGGCTGCTTTGTGTGTGTGAACTACAAAAGTTTGGTGGTAAGGGGGCTGACTGGGAGGCTGTTGCCAGACACAATGGGTGGTCTGAACTAATGAAATGTCAGTGAGGTTGTGAGGTTAGTGAGAAGTGGATAGATTCATGACATACTCAAAATGTTAGAGATAAAGAAGTAGAAATGAAAATTAGGATTGGGTCACTTTGACAACCAGGTAGATGGTGCTGTCATTCATTGTGCTGGGATACACCAGAGAAAAATTAGGTCTGAGGAAGATAAAGAATTCTGCCTTGACCATGCTAGATTAGGGTGCCTAATCTAGATAAATGAAACTGTTGATAAGGCAACTGGATTAACAGGTCTGAATCACAGCAAAATGGCCAAGGGTAGAGATACATATTTGAGAGTTATCAGAGCATGGATGGTAATTGCCCAGAGGGAGCTTGTTTTCAGAGAACCAGAGTGCCTGGCATATTACAAATTTTTAAGAGATTTTGTTGACATACAATGAATTACACATATTAAAGTGTACGGTTTGATAAGTTGATATGTATGCACCTGTGGAACTGTAGAGCAGTAGAATTTTCTAACCCAAAATATGTTTCTGGGGGGCATATTGATTATTTTAGGCTGGTTACTTTTTATTTATTTATTTTAAAGACAAACAGCTCTTTTTTTTATTATTCATTAATTTTTAGAGAGAAGGGTAGGAAGGGAGGAAGAAAGGGAGAGAAACATCAATGTATGGTTGCCTTTCACCTGCCTCCAGCTATGGACCTGGCTGGAGACCTGGCTTGCAACCTGGTTATGTGTGCCTTGGCTAGGAACTGCACCAGTGACCTTTGGGTTCACAGGCCAGCGCCTTATCCATTGTGTCACCAGCCAGGACCAAATTTGCTTTTCTTTTAAAAGAACAAAATTATCTTGGACTATTGGTGTGTTCTTGATAATAAGAGATTGTGAAGAGCTTTTCTCTGCCCTTAAAATAATCTACCTATGAAAGAAGACTTGACTTTGAGTGATGAACACAATATACAATATACAATATACAGATAATGTATTATAGAATTGTAAACTTGAAACCTATATAAGTTTCTTAACCAATGTCACCCCAATAAATTCATTTAAAAACTTTAAAAATCTGTTGAGAAAAGTCCTGTGGTTTATCAAAATAATGTTCTGTGCTATATGTTTTAGGGAAATGAAAATTAAACCCATAATAATGTATTATACATACTTAAAAGAACATCTGAAGTTATAGCTATCACCTCACACCTGTTAGAATGGCTATCATCAGAAAGACTCGGAAGAATGTGGTGAAAAGAGAACTTTTATACATTATTTTTGGGAATATGAATTGGTCTAACCATCATGGAAAACAGCATGAAGCTTCCATAAAATAAAATTAAAAATAGATCTACAATATGCTTAAGCTATTCCACTTCTAGACATAAAACTAAAGAGAATGAAAACTAGATTTTGACATGGTATACGTATACTTTCCTGTATTTATCACAGTACTATTCACAATAGCCAAGATATGAAAACAACTCAAAGGCCCATGAATTGATGAATGGATTTTTTAAAAAGATGATATTTATGTGCATGTGTGTGAGTGTATATACACATATACATATATATACATATATACATACATATATATGGCTGAATAATATTTCATTATAAAATAAATTTAGGCCTGGCTGGTGTGGCTCAGTGGATTGGTGCTGTCCTATAAACCCAAAGGTTGCTGGTTCAATTCCCAGTCAGGGCACATAACCAGGTTGCAACCCAGGTCTCCAGCCAGGTCCTTAGTTGGAGGCAGGTGAAAGGCAACCATACATTGATGCTTCTCTCTCCCTTTCTTCCTCCCTCCTGTCCTTCTCTCTGAAAATAATAAAACCTTTAAAACTAATAAATAAAAATAAAATTTAAATGAAATGTTACTACTTCAGACATTATAGATGGAACTTGAGGATATTATTATAAGTAAAATAAGTCAGACAGAAAACGATATAAACTATATATTTTACTCATATGTGGACTATAAAACAAGAAATGAACAAACAAAAAAGACACAGATAACAGATTAGTAATTATGAGAGGGAATGGGGTGGAGGAAGGGTGAAATGGGTCAAGGGGGTCAAATATGTGGGTTAAATGGAAACTAGACTTTCAATGGTGAGCATACTAGTTATATATACAGATATCAAATTCTAATGTATACCTGAAACTTACTAAATGTTGTTAACCAATGTTACCTCAATTAAAAAAAAAAGACATGGTGCATATACATAGCAGAATATTATTCAACCATGAGAATGAAGGATATCCTTCCATTTATGACAACATGGATGGACCTTGAGCATATCCTACTAAGCAAAATAAGTTAGACAGTGAAAGACTGATACTGTATGATGACATTTATATTTGGAATCTAAAAAAGTTAAACCTGAAAGGTTGCTGGTTCAATTCCCCAGTCAGGGCACATAACCAGGTTGCAAGCCAGGTCTCCAGCCAGGTCCTTAGCTGGAGGCAGGTGAAAGGCAACCATACACTAAGGTTTCTCTCCCTTTCTTCCTGCCTCCCTGCCCTTCTCTCTGAAAATAATGAATAAAATCTTAAAAAAAAAAATTAAACCAGGACAAAACAAAGTGAAATGGTGGTTACCAGGAGATGCGGATGGGAGGGGGATAAGAATAATGATGTTGAAGGATACAAACTTGTTACCAGTAATAAGCCAGAGAGATCCAATATAACTACAATGAATATAGACAATATTTCCTTTAATGTTGTAATGTGATAAATATCACTACATTGGCAGTCATATTGCAATATATAAATATATTAAAGTAAATTAAAATTACATCATAGCAGATGTTGGTGAGGATGTGGAGTAATAGGAATACTGTTGATGGAAATGTAAACTGGTACAATCACTTTGGAAAATAGTTTGGTAGCTTTTTAAAAAGTTAAACACACGTATTCATAACCATTCCACTCCTAGGTATTTATCCAAGAGAAGTGAAAGCACACGTCTGTACCAGGACTTTCACAAAAATGTCATAGGATCTTTATCTATAATAGTGTCAAAGGGAAATAAGAGGAAGAGGAGGAAGGAGAGCAGATAAAGCATTAAAATAAAAGTATGCCAAAATATTAACAACTGATGAATGTAGGTAGAGGTTATATAAGTATTCATTGTATTATTCTTATTATTCTTTGATTTTTCTGTAATTTTGAAAAATTTCAAAATAGCCCTGGTCAGATGGCTCAGTTGGTTGGAGTGTCATCCTGTACAACAAAAATTTACAGATTCAATTGTTAATCAGGGCAGATACCTAGGTTGTAGGTTCAATCCCCAGATGGAGTGCATATGGTAGGCAACCAAGTGATGTTTCTCTCTCATTTCAATGTTTCTCTCTGTCACTGTATCTGTCTCTCTGACTCTATCTCTCTCTTTCTCCCCCCACCCCTCTTCTCTCTCTCAAATCAATAAACATACACTCAGGTAAGGATGAAAAATTATGTATTTCATATAAAATTTTTTCAAAATACTCACCTAGCAGGGGGAGATAACATGATCATGAAGTTTGTTTTCCCAGGGCAAAGCTTATCCATTGCATTCCAGATATGCTGACGCCTGCAATTTCCCCAAATGTGTGAAACTCGACTGCATAACTTGTGGTAGTGGAAGACTGCATTTGCGTTCTCCACTCAAAATTTTGAAATCAAGTTGAAAAAACTTGATTTAAGAATTTAGAAAATTAATTGCAAGTTTTTTTTTAAAAGATTTTCTTTGTTATTTTTAGAGACAAGGGCAGAGAAGGAGGAAGAAAGGGGGAGAAGCATCACTGTATGGTTGCCTTTCACCTGCCTCCAATGAAGGACCTGGCTGGAGACTTGGCCTGCAACTTGGTTATGTGCCCTGACTGGGAATTGAACCAGACACCTTTGGGTTTGCAAGCTGGCCACCCAGCCTGCAGCCAGAGCTGTTGCAAGTTTTAAATCAAGATTTTGAATAAAAGGTGCATATGCTGTCATATGCTGTCCCTAGAAATGATGATAAGCTTTTAGAGAGCAAAGTGGTTTTGTACCTTTAATAAACAAGATTTTAATGTGAAAAGTCATTGAGAGGAGGTATGCATTATTCAGTATATTAATTAGAAAAATAGCTCTTCAAAAGTCTAGCCCACCTGAACATTAATTATAAGTGCATTAACATTCACTATCAAAATTTAAACTATAAGAATTGAACATTTGTTGACTAATTGTACTCTGAATGGAGAAGAATTTCTAAGTATAAAAGATATAAAGGAAGCAAGAAAAAAGTGATATATATATGATAATGTAATACTTTAGAACATCAAAGACAAAATTAGACAGTAAATATTTTAAACATACAATAAATGATGGCTTATAAGATTTATTTTCCATGTATATAAAATGTGTGTTGGGGAGGGGGGAGGAAGTGGCAAGGAAGGGGAGCAGTTTAGACAAGAACCTAGTATAAAGGAACCATGGACATGGACAACAGGTGGGATTGACTTTGGGAGAAATGGGTGGGTGGGGAGGGGGACAGAGGTGGAGCAAAAAGGGTATGGATGTAATACAACATCAATACATTTTTTTAAAAGTATGTTAATGGATCTAACTGATATATACAGAACCTTTCACCCCAAAGAAGCAAAATACACATTCTTTTCAAGTGCACATGGAACATTCTCTAAGATAGACCACATGGTAGGTCACAAGACAAGCCTCCACAAATACAGGAAATTTGAAATCATACCAAGCATCTTCTCAGATCACAATGGCTTGAAATTAGAAACCAACCTCAAGGGAAAAAAACAAAAACACTCTAACCCATGGACACTGAATAACATGCTTTTAAGTAAGGAATGGGCAAACAATGAGATCAAAGATGAAATGAAAAAGTTCCTAGAAACAAATAACAATGAATACACAATAGTCCAAAACCTGTGGGGCACAGCAAAGGCAGTCCTCAAGAGGGAAATTCATAGCAATACAGGCGTACCTAAAAAGGACAGAAGAAGCTTATACAAACAACCTAACCATTAAGCAGCAAGAACTAGAGAAGCAACAACAAACAAAGCCCAGAGCAAGTAAAAGGGAGGAAATCATCAAGATCAGAGCAGAATTAAATAACCTAGAGACTAAATTAACAATTTGAAGAATAAACAAGTCCAGAAGCTGGTTCTTTGAAAAAGAGAAAAAAATAAAATTGATGAGCCTTTAACTCATCAGACTCATCAAGAAAAACAGAGAGAGGACCCAAATAAACAGAATCAAAACTAACAGAGGAGAAATCAAAACTGATACTTCAGAAATACAAAAGATTGTGAGAAATTACTACAAACAACTATATGACAAGAAATATGGCAACCTGGTTGAAATGAATACATTTCTGGAAATGTATAATATACCAAAACTGAAACCAGAAGAAACAGAAAGCCTGAATAGGCCAATAACAACTAGTGAAATTGAAGAAGTAATCCAAAATCTCCCAAAGCACAAGAGCCCTGGACCAGATGGATACACAGGTGAATTCTACAAGACATTTAGAGAGGAACTAACCCCTATCCTCAACCGATCCCAAAAAATCTGAGAAGAGAGAAGCCTCCCAAACTCTTTCTATGAGGCCAATATTATTCTAATCCCAAAACCAGGTCAAGACACAACTAAGAAACACTATAGGCTAATATATCTGGTGAACATAGATGCTTAGATTCTCAACAAAATAGTGGCCAACTGGATCCAGCAATGCATTAAAAAGATCATACATCATGATCAAGTGGGCTTCATCCCAGGGATGGAAAGATGGTACAACATTCACAAATCAATAAATGTAATACATCACATCAACAAAATGAAACACAAAAACCATATGATCAAAATGAAAGACAAAAATCAATAGATGCTGATAAAGCATTTGATAAAGTAAAACAATCATTTATGATAAAAACCTTCAGCAAACTGGGAAGAGAGGGAGCATACCTCAACATCATAAAGGCCATCTATGAGAAACCTGTAGCCAATATCATATTCAATGGGTAAAAACTAAAAGCTTTCCCCCTAAGATCATGAACAAGACAAGGCTGTCCACTTTCTCCACTTAAGTCCAACATTGTTTTGGAAGTTCTAGCCATAGCTATCAGAGAAGAAAAAGGAATCAGAGGTATCCAAATAGGGAAGGAGGAAGTCGAACTATCATTATTTGCAGATGGCATGGTAGTGTACATACAAAACCTGATAGACTCAACCATAAACTTACTTGACCTAATAAGCACATTTAGCAAAATAGCTGGTTATATCGAGCTCAATTAATTTATTTAATTAATATTGAGAAATCAAAAGCATTTTTGTATACCAATAATGAAACATCATAAATAGAAATGAGAAAACAAACCCCACGTACCATAGCAACAAGAAAAATAAATTACTTAAGAATCAACTTAACCAAGGAGGTAAAAGACCTGTACTCAAAAAACTACAGAACATTGAAGAAAGAAATCAAGAAAGATACAAATAAATGGAAGCATGTACCATGTTCATGGATGGGAAGAATGAACATCATTAAAATGTCCATATTACCCAAAGCAATCTATAGGTTCAATGCAACCCCAATTAAAATACCATTGGCATACTTCACAGAAATAGAAAAAATACTTCGAAAATTTATACAGAGCCAAAAATGCCCATGAATAGCCACAGCAAACCTGAGAAAGAACAAGGTAGGAGGACTCACAATACCAGACATCAAACTATACTACAAGGCTACTATAATTAAAACAGCCTGGTACTAGCATAAGAATAGACATATAGATCAATGGAACAGAATAGAGATCCCAGAAATAAACCCAGGATTCTATGGTCAACTAATATTCGACAAAGGGGGAAGAAACAAAAAATGGAGTAAAAGCAGTCTCTTCAACAAGTGGTGTTGGGAGAACTGGACAACAACATGCAAAAATATAAAACTAGACCACCAACTAACACCACACACCAGAATAAACTCAAGATGGATAAAGGACTTAAACATAAGCAGTGCCACCATAAAGGTTCTGGAGAAAAATATAGGCAGTAAAATTTTAGATATCCTATGCAGAAATATTTTTACTGATACTTCACCAAGGCCAAAGGAAATAAATGAACAAATCAACAAATGGGACTGTATCAAATTGAAAAGTTTCTGTTCAGCTAAAGAAAACAGAAAATTCAAAGAGAATCAACTGTATGGGAAAACAGATGTGCCAATGATACCTCAAACAAGGGTTTGATCTCCAAAATATATAAAGAACTAATGCAACTCAACACCAGGGAGATAGACAGCCCAATTAAGAAATGGGCAAAGGACCTCAACAGACAACTCTCTGAGGGAGACATACAAAGGGCCCAAAGGCATATGAAAGAATGCTCAACACCACTAGTCATCAGAGAAATGCAAATTAAAACCACAATAAGGTACTACCTCACACCTGTCAGAATGACAATCATCAAGAAATCAACAAACAACAACTTTTGGCGAGGATGTGGGGCAAAGGGAACCCTGGTGCATTGTTGGTGAGAATGCAGGCTGGTGCAGCCATTATGGAAAACAGTATGGAGTTTCCTTAAAAAACTAAAAATGGAACTGCCTTTTGATCCAGCAATTCCACTACTAGGACTATACCTGAAGAACTCTGAAAAACCAATTCAGAAGAACCTATGTCCCCTTATGTTCATAGCAGCGCTATTTACAATAGCCAAGTGATGGAAACATCCTAAATGCTTATCAGTGAATGATTGAATTTTAAAACTTTGGTACATTTACACAATGGAATATTACACAGCAGAAAGGAAGAAGGTACTCCTACCCTTTGCAACAACATGGATGGAACTGGAGAGTATTATGCTTAGTGAGATAAGCCAGTCAGTGAAAGGCAAATACCATATGATCTCACCCATTACAGGACAATAGTGAACAAAACAAACAAACAAACAGAACCAGATACGTGAATACAACGAATAGACCTTCAGTGGGCAGAGGGAATGGGGATTGGGGGAGGAGCAGGCAAAGAAGGGGAGCAGTTTAGTGAAGGAAGTAGCATGGAAGAACCATGGCAACAAATGAGATTAACTTTCGAGGGGAATGGGTGGGTGGGAAAGAGGACAGAAGGGAGGAAAAAGGGAATGGATATAATACATCAACAATAAAATTAAAAATTTTAAAAAAGTATGTCAGATACATTTGATAAGAGTTATTCTAAGAGTAATGGAAAGTAAGAACAGTGTCACAAAACAGAAAAATGAAAATGCTTGACAAACATAAAATTGTATTTAACTTTGTCCCCAAAAAGTATAAGTGAAATACGATGATAAGGTTCTATTACCATTAGATCAATGTTATAAATTTTGAGAAGTAATAATTCTCTTATTGATAAGGAAAATGGGGAATCGGTACTTTCATTTCTGATTGGAATGTAAACTGACCCATCCTTTCTGAAAAACAATTTGTTTACATCTATTTAGAGCCTTAAAATATTTATACTCTAGCAAGGCATCTTAAGGTAATAGTCAGAGATGTAGACTAAGATTTATAAACTAAGATAATCTTGTAACCTTGTGAAAAATAGTGAAGTTATGGAAATAGCAGAGTTGGCCCATAATTAGGGATTGGTTAAATCCATTTCAATACATACAAGGAAACAAAAGTGATGCAGCCATTAAGAAACACTGTGAAGCATTTTTAATAAAATAAATGTAAGATACCTTCCCCTCACTGCTCTCTGCTCAGCTAAGAGTGAATGTACTACTCCTCACTTTAAAGTATCCAAAGCCAGCCACATAAGTCCTCAAATCAATGATTCTTCCTGCATCACAGTTGTCAGATACTTGTGATCACAGGCACCCTAACCATGCTACTCAAAGTGTGGTCTGTGGACCTGCAGCATGTATCATCTGGTAGCTTGTAGGAATTTAGAACCCTGAATGAAATCTGCATTTTAACAAAATCCTCAAGTAGTTTGTATGCACATTAGAACCTTGAGGAGGACACCTTCTTATTTGTCGGCATTTGATTTAAATAGGTGGTCTTCACATTGAAAAGTATTCTAATATTTTTGTGGTATACAATGCAATTGTTAGCGCTTCTGTTACATCCATTCATCAAGCCATTGTTGTCAGGTACTGTTAAGTGGAAAACAAATGTGAAAAATGAAGTCACTGCAAAGGTCTAAGAATTTCAGGCCTCAGTGAGAGACGTGCCTTAAGACATAAGTGATAAATTGGCAAATGGTTACATTGGCAATGGTGGCTAAGAAGAGGATAAGATCATCTGAGAACAGAGTGGTTACAGAAGAGTACACTTGTATCTGGGCTTGTAATGATTAAATGCCCCTGGTAGGGACTAAGCTGTAGCCAGCTCATTTCTGGATATGATCATGGTGAATTTGTGATCTAAGACAGGGGTTCTGAAACTTTAAGGAATATTGGTATCACCTGGAGAATTTGTTAAGCAACAAAGCACTGAGCTTCTGAAGTTGTTTCTCATCCCATAGATCTGGAGTAAGGCCTGAGAACATGCATTTATGCCAAATTCTCAGGTAATACTGACACTGCTGGTTTGGAGAATCACACTTTGATCACCACTAATTTAGGGGAAATAGCATGAGTCTTGGAGCCAGTTTTAGCTCTACCATTTATTAGTTTAGGTAGCAAGTAATTTGTTTTTAGGTTTCTCTTTGAGAAGTAGAGCATTGCAATAGTTATCTTACAAGTGTTGGCAAAAGTAAAAGAAAGGTCTGAAAGAACCTTAATATATTGCCTGGTACATTTCAGTTAAACTAGGTTTGACTTAGTTTCCATTCCCTTTCCCAAAGTAATTCTACTTGAAAATGTTAGCTGCTATGTCTTTTTGGGAGTGAAGGAATAGTTGTTTTGGTGTGGTTACTTGGCAGTGGATATAGGCCCTTTTTGGAGAATTTGGAAAGAACCTTCCATACTATTGGTAAAAACTGGTTAATGTCTTTTGTGTGGCTATGTTGTTCATTTTTTACTCTGATGAGAATTCATATTGCCTTGCAGTTAGTAAACGAAGAAAAAGAAGACACCTGAAGGCCTAAAGAGACCAGTGTCATTCCAGTTATACTGCTTAAAAGAATGATTTAAGAAATGAAAACTAAAACTCACATTCTACCAGGAAAAGATAAAAATATATTTTTAATTTGTTAGAACTGAAAATACTGAGGTAAGTCCCTTAGATGTCTTTTTTTTTTTTTTTAAAGAAATTCAAGCAAACCTATACATTTGGAAGATTGTGAATATAGACCTTTCCCCTGTCTCTGTCTAATAGGGAACCTCTAATTTCATCATCATGAACAAAATGATTTTGCAACTGAACCTATTCATTTCTATTACAAATTACTTTGTAAGTCCTAGAATCCTTAAAACATTGAGTTGTTTTCCTTCACTTCAATTTTAGTGTTCACATGAATAGGATTAAGAAAAATAGTCATTAGAGAGATGCAAATTAAAGCCAGTTGTCAGAATGGCCATCATTAATAAATCAACAAACAAGTGCTGGTGAGGTTGTGGAGATAAGGGGACACTAATGCACTGTTGGTGGGAATGCAGACTGGTGCAGCCACTATGGAAAACAGTATGGAATTTCCTCAAAAAACTAAAAATGGAACTACCTTTTCATCTAGCAATTCCACTACTAGGATTATACTTGATGAACCCTGAAACCCAATTCAAAAGAACCTATGCACCCCTATGTTCATAGCAGCACTATTTAAAATAGCCAAGTCCTAGAAACAGCCTAAGTGCGTATCAGTGAATCAATAGATCAAAAAACTGGTATATTTACACAGTGGACTACTATGCAACAGAAAGAAGGAATTCCTACCTTTTGCGACAACATGGATGGAACTAGAGAATATTATGCTTAGTGAAATAAGCCAGGCAGCAAAAGGCAAATACTACCTCACCTAATACAGGAACATGATGAACAAAACAAACAAATAAGCAAAATAGAACCAGAGGCATGGAAACAAGGAACAGACTGACAGTGACCAGAGAGGAGGGGAAAGAGGAGTAGGGGAGAAAGAAGTGGAAAGGTTTAATAATCATGGAACTGTATAAATGGCCCATGGACATGGACAACATGTGGGATTGACAGTGGGAGCAGGGATGGGGGTAGGCATGGCTGGGGAGAACAATGGGGGGGAATAGGACAACCATAATACAATAATAATAAATTAAAAAAAAAAAAGAAAAATAGGACTTTCATATGTAATACCCAGATTGAAATGGAAAACTGATAGATTCTTTTTGTACCACCATTAGTTATTGATTCTTTATGGCAATTTGTTCATTAGATTATAGACAATAGCTAATTTATCACATAGCAGACTTTTGAAGATTAAGATAGAGCAGAAGAACATTTTGGTTGATGTGGAGGAAAGAAAGGATTGTTCTGGATTAGCAGTCATTGCTCTGTTGAGTTTGGGACACTTGGAGATGATCCTTAGGGCAGTGGCCATCTGAGGGAAGGACCTCAAGCAAAAGAATGAGATAGGAAAGGGAACAAAGTTTTCCCACTCTGCAGTCTCACTTGAGGTCTCTAAACTAGACTTCAGGCATGTTTTTGTTTCCTTACCTTCTCAGAAGCTGAACTTTGAAAGAGAATACATGCCACCTCCCAAATTATGTGTCTTTATTGGCTCCATTGGTTGTCTTCTGTGTCGAATTTAAACTGCCTGTTTCAATAGCAGCCAGCATCCCTTCCCTTTGGTGGTGCATTATAAAAATAGGCATCATGGGCAATTAGTGCCTCTTGATTTTCTTCTTTCTAAATAATGTGGTTGAATAATGTTTAATATCTTTCAGTTTTTCTCTCTTAAATCATGTCAAGTAAATTATGTTTTCTTATGCCTTGCAAAGTTCATGCATATATCACTTCAACTGTGATTTAAAAAGGTAGGGAGATTTTTAAAAAGGATGAACCAGAAACTAACATTTTATGAGCATTAAGATGGTTTTGGTCAAAAGATTTTCTTAAAGGTCGCTGGTTTGATTCCCGAGGCAGAGCACGTAACCAGGTTGCAAGCCTGGTCTCCAGCCAGGTACCCAGCTGGAGGCAGATGAAAGAAAACCATATATTGATGTTTCTCTGTTTCTTTCCCTCTCTGCCTCTCTCCCTTCCTGTCTTTCTGGAAATAATAAATAAAATCTATTTTAAAAATTAAAAAGATTTTCTTAAGAAAAGTGTTCTATTTTTTTTAGGGAAGGCATTTAATTTTTTTACACAGTCAATACTAAATTACTTTATATTATTAAATGGAAATTTTCATTGGTTATTGTTCTTGGTTTTCTTGCCCACCCATGCACACCATTATTACACACAATTGTTGCACTGAATCACTTTAAACTATTCAGGAATCTGTACTCTCAGAACTCCAATAGCAGAACAAGAACTCATCTGAAAATCAAGGGAGAGAATGCACTCAAATTACTGGATTCCTAAGAAGATAATTTCTAAGGCTCAGTGCCTGAGGTGAAGACTAGGTGAGAAGGAGAGGATCACAGCACTTGTGAGTGGCAGCATTTCACCTGAGTGCCAGGATACAGTTGCAGTGACCATACCCCTTCTTTTCCAGCCTGCCCTCTTTAAAACTTCCCATTTGGGCAATAGGATGATCTAATTCTACCATTTTCTGTTACATTCTATTATATTTCATAATCACCACTGTCCTTGAAAAAGGAAAGGGGTTCAAAATTGGTCCCAAAAGATGTTTTTAAAAGATTGTGCCTGCAGAACTTCCTCCAGGAGCTGGAAGGGGAGGAGCAGCCATAGCCACCACAGAAGCACTCTGCAGGTCTTCACCTGGAACCAGTGAGAGAAGGGAGAGCCCCAAAACACCAGCAGCCCAGAAACCCAGCTAGGCTACTGGAGGCCCAGCCTACCTGGGGGTGACACTCAGAATCAGCCCTGACTGTGACAACCATAGGCCCTGCCATTCCAAGACCACACAGCTAGATAGCAGACTGCAGAGACCTGACCAAGAAAAAGAGGCAGACTCAGGAAATTGATCACTGCTAATCTCAAGCATCTGATTTACACCAAGAGCTACATGAACTATTAATCCCTAACATATGCCTTTCAAAAGTTACTTCCAAGCCTCACACTTTGTGCATTTTAAGTAAATACTGTTCATACCATAGTGTATCACAGCTCACATATTTTTACTCCTCTCCTATCTCAATCCACCTAAATACCCAAGACCCTCCTCCTATCCTTGATTTAAAGTCTACTCACTCTCTGGCTACAATGCATTCCCAGTCCTCAATCTAAGTATTCCTCCCCTCCCCAGCCACCTAAACACTTTTTTTTTTCTGCTAAAAGCCCACAGGTCTTAGCTCCACCTGGACCAATCAGGGATCATTAAGGGTAAACAGGGAGGCAGATGTGGTAACTATATATATAGGCTTACACTGTTCACTCGTACTTGAGGCTTTCTGAATCTCCCTCTCCTCATTTCTATAGAATAGATAAGTTGATTTTCTCTCTCATATCCCTGCTATCTTTGCTACTTCTCAGCACCCTTCAAAACTATCTATACTTTAGTCAACTTAATCATTTTCCCCCTCATACAACAGTCTTAATATATCTACATCCCTATTAAGACTGGCTCAGTGGCAGCTGAGGGTGTGATTAAGAGTGGGGGTTACCTTGGAGGGTATGGGTATATAGTTACGTTCATAGGCAGTTGAAAGGGGAAATAAAAGAGGAAGATATCTCTGAAGATATGGTTTTTCTGCCGGACTGTGATTCTGTTTGAGCAGCTCAAAAACAGTGTATGAGAAAGGATAGAAGGAGTATCTCTCAATCAGCCAACTAGAAGGAAAGGGGCAATATACACAACCAATCTAGAATACAACCAGACAGCCCAAGTTAATGACATAAAGGCCACCCCAAAAGCAACAAGTGGAGAAAATCTAAGAGACTGCAACACTGAATTCCCCAAATCTCGTAACACAGAACAGTGCTCAACAAAGGCAGGGAAGGAAAGCAGATTAATTGAAGAAATAAAAAACAAAACAAAACAAAAAAATAGACACCCAAAATGGGGGGGGGGTGATGAATCAGTTCATCACCAAAATGAAAGGAAGAATCCCAGATAGATCAACACATGAAGCAGAGGCACATGACCTATCAGATATGGAATTCAAAAGAATGATGATAGAGAAGCTCAATGAGCTCAGCCAGCTCGAAGAAAACTATAAACAACTCCAGGGAAGTAACAAGGAACTTACTGAAAGCTACACCAGCATCAAAAAAGACTTAGAAACTAACAGTAAGAGCCAGGAGGAAATGAAAAATACAATTTCTAAATTGAAGAATACAGTAGAAGGAGTAAACAGTAGGCTAGAGGGAGCAGAGGACTGTATCAGCGAGTTGGAGGACAACATAAACAAATACTCAAAGACAGTACAAGAGAATGAAAAAAGGCTGAACAAGAATGAAGTGGTTTTAAGAGAGCTGCAGGACAACATGAAATGCAGTAACATGCATATCATAGGGATACCAGAAGGAGAAGAGAAACAAGAAATGGAAAACTTGTTAAAAAAAGTAATGATAAAAAATTTCCCTAACATGATGAGTGAAAATATTGCTCAAGTTCAGGAAGCACAGAGGGTCCCAATGAAGATTAACCCAAACAGACCAACTCCAAGACATATTATTATTAAAATGGCTAATTTCAAAGACAAAGAATCCTAAAAACATAAAGAGAGAAATAGCAATTAACATATAAGGGGGCTCCTATAAGGTTATCAAATGATTATTCAACAGAAACAATACTTGCCAGAAGGGAATGGCAAAAAATATTCCAAGTGACGGCAAACAAAGGCCTGCAACCAAGAATACTCTACCCAGCAAGGCTCTCATTCAAAATGGAAGGAGAAATAAGGAGTTTCCCAGACAAAAGAAGACTGAAAGAATACATCTCTATCAAACTAGCATTGCAAGAAATGCTAAAGGGTCTGCTTAGAAAAAAAAAAAAAAAAAATGAAGAAACAGAGACAGCCAAAGAGGAATACAGGTACAAAGTGGGGAAATGGCAATAAATAAGTATCAATCAATAATAACCTTAAATGTAAAGGATTTAAATGCACCAATCAAAAGACATAGGGTACCCAAATGGATAAGAAAACATGACCAACATATACGCTGTCTTCAGGAGACCCACCTCAGAACAAAAGATCAACACAGATTGAAAGTGAAGGAATGGAAAATTACATATCAAGCAAATAGACATGAAAAAAAGGCTGGAGTAGCAATACTTATTTCAGACAAAATAGATTTTACAATAAAGGACATAAAAAGATAAAGAAGGACATTTCATAATACTTAAGGGAACAATCCATCAAGAGGAAATAACTCTGGTAAAAATACATGCATGCAACATAGGAGCTCCAAAATATATTAGGAAAATCTTGGAGGACTTCAAGAAGGATATAGACAGTAATACACTAATAGTAGGGAATTTTAATACCCAACTATCAACAATGGACAGAACTTCCAAACAAAAAATCACCAAAGATGTAGTGGCATTGAACAACACTCTAGAAGAAATGGACCTAACTGATAGATACAGAGTCTTGTATGCCAAAGAAGCAAAATACACATTCTTTTCAAATGCACATGGATCATTCCCTAAGATAGACCACAGGTAGGTCACAGGACAAGCCTCTACAAATACAGGAAAATTGAAATCATACCAACATTTTATCAGATCACAATGGATTGAAACTAGAAATGAATCTCAAGGGAAAAAAACAAAAATACTCTAACCCATGGAGACTGAATAATATGTTTTTAAGTAATGAATGGGTTAACAATGAAAACAAAAATGAAATCAAAAAGTTCCTAGAAACAAATAACAATGAATATACAACAGTCCATAACCTATGGGACACAGCAAAAGCAGTGCTCAGAGGAAAACTTATAGCAATACAGGCCTACCTAAAAAGGTCACAATAAGTTTATAAAAAAACCTAAAAAATAAACAGCAAAAAATAGAGGAGCAACAACAAATAAATCATAGAACAAGTAGAAGGAAGGAAATTATCAAGATCAGAGGAGAACGAAATAACTTAGAGACTTAAACTATGATTCAAAGAATCAACAAGTCCAGAAGCAGGTTTTTAGAAAAAATAAACAAAATTGACAAGCCTTTCTCCAGACACATCAAGAAAAAGAGAGAGGACCCAAATAGAATCAGAACTGACAGAGGAGAAATCACAACTGATACCTCAGAAATACAAAATATTGTAGGAAATTACTACAAACAACTATATGATAAAAAATATGACAACCTGGATGAAATGGACACATTTCTCAAAATGTATAATCTACCAAAACTGAACCCAGGAGAAGCAGAAAGCCTGAAGAGGCCAATAACAATTTGTGAAATTAAAGAAGTAATCCAAAATCTCCCAAAGCACAAAAGCCCTGGACCAGATGGCTACACAGGTGAATTTTACCAAACATTTAAAGAAGAACTAACTCCTATCCTTCTCAACCTATTCCAAAAAACACAGGAAGAGGGAAGACTCCCAAACTCTTTCTATGAGGCCAATATTATTGTAATCCCAAAACCAGAGCAAGACACAACTAAGAAAGAAAGCTACAGGCCAATATCTCTGATGAACATCGATGCTAAAATTCTCAACAAAATATTGGCCAATTGGATTCAGCAGTATATTACAAAGATCATACACCATGATCAAGTGAGTTTCATCCCAGGGATGCAAGGATGGTACATTTGTAAATCAATAAATGTAATACACCACATCAACAAATTGAAAGATAAAAACCATATGATCGTATTAATAGATGCTGAAAAAGCATTTGATAAAGTACAGCAACCATTTATGATAAAAACCCTCAGCAAAATGGGAATAGAGGGAGCATACCTCAACATCATAAAGGTCATCTATGAGAAACCTGAAGCCAACATCATACTTTTTGGACAAAAACTGAAAGCTTTCTCCCTAAGATCAGGAACGAGACAAGGCTGTCCACTTTCTCCACTTCTATTCAACATTGTCTTGGAAGTTCTAGCTATAGCCATCAGAGAAGAAAAAGGAATTAAAGGTATCCAAATTGGAAAGGAGGAAGTCAAACTGTCATTATTGGCAGATGATATGATAGTGTACATACAAAACCCGATTGGCTCCACCAAAAACCTACTCAACTTAATAAGCAAATTTAGCAAAATAGCTGGTTATAAAGTCAATATCCAGAAATCAGCATTTTTGTATTCCAATGATGAAAGATCAGAAAGAGAAATGAGAAAACAAGTCCCACTTACCGTAGCAACAAGAAAAATAAAGTGCCTAGGAACAAACTTAACTAAGGAGGTAAAAGACCTGTACCCAGAAAACTACAGAACAGTGAAGAAAGAAATCAAGGAAGATACAAATAAATTGAAGCATATACCCTGTTCATGGATGGGAAGAATTAACATCATGAAAATGTCCATACTACCCAAATCAATCTATAGATTCAATGCAATTTCAATTAAAATACCAATGACAGACTTCACAGAAATAGAAAGAATATGTGAAAAATTTATATGGAGCCTAAATCGCCCACAAATAGCCACAGCAATCTTGAGAAAGAAGAACAAGGTTAAAAAAAAAAAATAACAAGGTAGGAGGAATCACAATACTGGACTTCAAACAATACTACATGGCTACTATCATCAAAACTATCTGGTACTGGCATAAGAATAGACATGTAGATCAATGTAACAGAACGGAGAGCCCAGAAATCAACATAGGAATCTATAGTCAATTAATATTCAACAAAGGGGGAAGGAACATAAAATGGAGTAAAAACATTCTCTACAACAAGTGGTGTTGGGAGAACTGGACAGCAATATGCAAAAAGATCAAAATAGACCACCAACTTACACCATACACCAGAAAAAACTCAAGATGGATAAAGAATTTAAATATAAGCAGTGCCACCATAAGGGTCCTGGAGAAAACTATAGGCAGTCAACTTTTTGATATCCTACACCAAAATATGTTTACTGATACTTCACCAAGGGCAAAGGAAATAAAAGAATGAATCAACAAATGGGACTATCTCAAATTGAAAAGTTTCTGTTCAGCTAAAGAAAACACCAGCAACATTCAAAGGGAACTAACTGTACGGGAAAACATAATTGCCAATGATACCTCAGACAAGGGTTTGATCTCCAAAATATATAAAGAACTAATGCGACAACACCAGGGAGATAGACAGCCCAATTTAAAAATAAGCAAAAGAACTGAACAGACAACTTACTGAGGAAGACATACAAGGGGCCCAGAGGCATATGAAAGAATGATCAACATCAGTAACCATCAGAGAGATGCAAATTAAAACCACAATAAGATACCACCTCACATCTGTCAGAATGACAGTCATCAACAAGTCAACAAACAGCAAGTGTTGGCAAGGATGTGGGCAAAGGGAACCCTGGTGTACTGTTAGTGGGAATGCAGACTGGTGCAGCCACTGTGGAAAACAGTATGGAGTTTCCTCAAAAAACTAAAAATGGATCTGCCTTTGATCCAGCAATTCTGGTACTAGTACTATACCCAAAGAATCCTGAAACACCAATTTATAAGAACCTATGTACCCCTATTTTCATAGCAGCACTATTTACAATAACCAAGTGCTAGAAACAGTCTAAGTGCCCATCAGTGAATGATTGGATCAAAAAACTTTGGTACATTTTCAGAATGGAATACTACACAGTAGAAAAAGAAGGAGCTCCTTACCTTTTCAACAACATGGATGGAAGTAGAAAGTATTATGCTTAGTGAAATAAGCCAGTCAGTGAAGGACAAATTCCATATGATTTCACCTATTGTAGGACAATAATGAACAAAACTAACAACAAGCAAAACAGAACCAGATATATGAATACAGTGAATAGGCCTTCAATGGGCAGGGGGAAGGGGAGTGGGGGGAGGGGGAAGAAAGAGGCAAGGAAGGAGATCAGTTTACACAAGGACCTAGTATGGAAGAACCATGGACATGGACAACATGTGGGATTGACTTTGTGGGGGAATGGTGATTGGGGAAGAGGACAGAGGGGAGCAAAAAGGGATGGATGTAATACAACAACAATAACATTAAATTTAAAAAAAAGTTTGTGCCCGCAGACACCCCCTTAGCTGCTTTGTCAGCACCCCAGGTTACCTTGCATCATCTTTTCCTGGTGCTCATGACCCTATTTGTGCTTCCATTTCTACTCACCTCCTGCTCCTGGGATCTCTAATTTCTTTTGGCCACATAAACTTCTGTGTGTTTTGCCAAGGTTTCGTCCCACCTAAGCCTCAAAGAGTCACCACAGCTTGGTCCAGAGCTCTGTCTTCTAAAGATCTAGAGCAGAAGGCAGATGTGTGAAAGAGCTGGCATTAATAGGATGGGTTGGGCTTTTGAAGCCGAAGCTGATGGTGCTCCATCAAAGAACCTCAGCATTAGCCATTTCCATGTACTCTGTCTGACCTGTTGGCTTCCTATTTCAAGTAGGCAGGACTGTGCCTGAGGGCTTTCTTTGGCCTCAGGAGTGAGCTAGGCTTGAAGTGATGTGCAGTTACTAGCTCTACAAGTAGCCCTCAAGTTGTGACTGACAAAAATTAGTGAAGAATACTCCATATCCCTCCATCCTCAGGCAGGATAAGTCTGAGGTGTTCCCTCTGCATTCCTCCAGAGGCCCCCAATGACACTGAGCCCCAGTTGTCCACAGCAGTAATCTCACTAACTCAGCTTGTATTGGTTTTTATCTCTGTCTCTGTTTCACCACCTCCTGTACAATTGCTTCTTGGAATTACCCTTCAAATTTTTGTTTCAGGGATTGTTTCTGAGGGAACCCAATCTGAGAGCTAGAACGTGGGATATGTAAGGTTGTGGCAGTACCTACCACCTGGGACTACATTGTGGAGGCCTTAAATATCATGTTCAGGCAAGACTGTATTCTATGGTGACTGGGTGCTGAGTACTTGACCAGACTTGTATACTAGAGGATCATGGCAGAAACTAGAAAAATGGATTAGAGCAGTGATTGTCAGAAAATGGCCCCTGAATTATGAACATAAGCATCACCTAGAAAATTTGTAATAATGCAGTTTCTTGCATCATTAACATATATTATAACCTCCATTATATTTGGGGTGTGGCCAAGAAACCTCTTTCAATAAGTCCTCCAGGTAAATATGATGCCCTGAAAGTTTGAGAAGAGCTAGGGTAGACATTGAAGGGGAAGTTGGCAGCATAGAGACCAGTTATCAGACCATAGTGAGAGCCCAGTTGCAAAACTGTAAGGGCTTGAGCTATCAGTTACAATTCCTTTCTCCTCCATTTGCCTTGGACTGTGTTCTGCATGCAGAGTGTGTTTAATAAATATTTTGGCTTGATGTCTTTCAGCCCATTATTAAGCAAATTGAGTGGCAATTAAAGGGACAGGGATAGAGAGAGATGGGACCAGTAACTCAGTTCATATAAGGTTCAGCCACCATTGGCCACATGACATCTTGGGCATTATCCCTTTCTCAGTTCCAGGGACAAAGTCTTCCCCTAAAGAAAATGGGGTATTGGCCCAATCTGATGTCTTCTTCAGAAAACATCCGTGGCTACTTTCTGTTCAGAAATCAAGATCCCATGGTTTATGTGTATGAAGCCTGAGAAGTATTGTAAACCTGAGAATGAAATCCCCATAAATCAGACAGTAAAAGCTTTTTAACAGAAATTACTTCCTGAGAAAGGGAACACTGTGTATGGACAAGGGGGATGAATGGAGTCTGGGAAGATGTATAAAAGGTCTCCTGCTAAGTGGCCTAAAATCCAAAATTAGTGTTAGTTTGAGACCTAATCCATATTGTTATTATTTTCTTGAAAACTTTTTTATTTTTAGTCAGCTTGAGCTTATGGTCTTTATAAGTCATGAATTTCAGAACCCCATAATTGTGTCCTGTACCCTTGTTTAATGGTAACCTAGACTCTCAGTGCCTGCTAATGGGGTTGTGAGAACTCCAAGTCCCCTAACAGTTCTTAAGGCTGGGGTGGGTGAGGGATATATGGCTGGCAATGGCCCATTCCACTGATGTACCAGCTTCCAGGACAACAAGGCCTTTGACTAAGACCTTCACTAAAAACTGGATGACATTCTCTGGGCCAAGAGACGCAATTGGAAAGGTAGTTTTGTGGGTTGGCCTCTAAGCCAGAGTTGAAACTAGTCCATAACAAGTCTGAAAGAAACCTGGCAGAGGAGGAAAAGGCCCTCCCTGTGCCAGGAACTGCATAAACCCACAACCAATCAAACAGAACCAGTGTGGTGAAGAAATATTTCTGACTGGCAAAGCTGGTTCCACCATCTAGTAATTTACTGTGAGTGGTGACGACCAGCGTCCTGCTTGGTGGACTGTGGTCTACTGAAGGAGAGCTTAGCTGGAATGATCGCTCTGTTATTTCTCTTTGACGTGGAAAAAAGTATACCATTTAAGAAGAACTAAAGAGGGAAACCTTTTATGGTCCCAAAACCTTGAAGGAGCATTCTATGGCTTTCCTTCTTTCTTTCTTTCTTTCTTTTTTTTTAATTTTATTGTTATTGTATTACATCTATCCCCTTTTTACTCCCCTCTGTCCCCCTCCCCACCCACCCATTCCCCCTAAAGTCAATCCAACCTGTTGTCGACGTCCATGGTTCCTTTATACTAGGTTCTTGTCTAAGCTGCTCCCCTTTCTTGCCTCTGTCTCCCCACTCCCCCCAACCCCTTTCCCTCTGACCACTGAAGGCCTATTCCTCGTATTCATATACTTGGTTCTGTTTTGCTTGTTGTTAGTTTTGCTCATTATTGTCCCATAATGGGTGAGATCATATGATATTTGTCCTTCACTGACTGGCTTATTTCACTAAGCATAATACTCTCCAGTTCCATTCATGTTGTTGCAAAGAGTACAAGTTCCTTCTTTCTTTCTGCTATATAGAATTCCATTGTGTAAATGTACCAAAGATTTTTAATCCAATCATCCAGTTATGGGCACTTAGGCTGTTTCCAGCACTTGGCTATTGTAAATAGTTCTGCTATGAACATAGGTGTGCATAGGTTCTTATGAATTGGTGTTTCAGGATTCTTTGGGTATACTCCAAGTAGTGGAATTGCTGGACCAAAAGGCAGTTCCATTTTTAGTTTTTCAAGGAAATCCCATAATGTTTTCCACAGTGGCTGCACCAGCCTACATTCCCACCAACAGTTTATGAGGGATCCCTTTGCCCTGCATCCTCGCCAACACTTGTTTTTAGATTTGCTGATGCTTGTCATTCCGACAGGTGTGAGGTGGTATCTTATTGCAGTTTTAATTTGCATCTGTCTGATGGCTAGTGATGTTGAGCATTCTTTCATATGCCTCTGGGCCCTTTGTATATCTTCCTCAGTGAGTTGTCTGTTCAGGTCCTTTGCCCATTTTTTAATTGGGCTGTCTGTCTCCCTGGTGTTGAGTCGCATTAGTTCTTTATATATTTTGGAGATCAGACCCTTGTCTGAGGTCTCATTGGCAATTATGTTTTCCCATACAGT
>PVIW01010339.1:0-44859 GCA_004026585.1 Noctilio leporinus
GCGGATCAGCAGCTCGGTGGACTTCTGGTAGCGGCGGATCTCGCGCAGGGCCACCGTGCCGGGCCGGTAGCGGTGCGGCTTCTTGACGCCGCCGGTGGCCGGCGCGCTCTTGCGGGCCGCCTTGGTGGCCAGCTGCTTGCGCGGGGCCTTGCCGCCCGTGGACTTGCGCGCCGTCTGCTTCGTGCGAGCCATCTCAAGATACGAAAAGTACGGTCCAGACAGTGGAGCAAATATGTCGCCCAAGCAACTTGCAGTATTTATAGGTCATGCGTTGTAGTGATTGGATGAGAACATGTTTCGCTATTAGGTTCAAGGCGGTGATTGGTGTACCTTTAAGCTTCCCCCAAACCAAGCAGTTTCCTTGACTACGTCCTGTCCTCCTGTGCTCAAATTTATTTTTGTTCTCTATCCCCTCAGTTGATTTTCAGATTCTGAATGCAATACTTTGAGCGTTATATTTAAATAAAAGTGAAAGCATTGGCTCAATAGTACTATCGCTTCTTGATTCTGTATATTTTAGTTTTAGGGATTGGGTGTGAAGGGGATATGCACCACCACCCCACCCCCAGCCATGTATTACTCTTCGCACTACCTGCTGCATAACCTAAGATCAGATGACAAGTTTCTATAACCTTTTAGAAAACGGAGATCCCTTTTTATTGCTTAAATTGACTGCAAGACTTCTTTGAAAAGTACAAGTCATAACCTCAAGCGGAGTAAATCACAGGAGCTTTCACAGAGATATGCCCTGTAACCAGACACATTTTTGTTCAAGTTCATGCTGTGCCTCTTACATTGGGAGTTTTCTGAAACTCAGGTTTGTTAAACCCTAGAACATGTTTTGCCAGGTGCTGTCCAGCACCAAGGCTGAACACACAGCCTGCTGGCTGAAAATTGCATGCCGGACCCTAGGGGGCCTACTTAACATTTCCAAGACATTCTATTATCAAAATTTCCATGTAGCTTGAAGGATGCACATGTGGATCTTTTATAGTAAGGTGGGGGAGATCAGATCTTAGAATTTGATTGGTTGAGTCCATTATGCAGAGCAACCATTAAAAAAGTACATCTAGCTTGCTTGCCTCGTTTGTAGACTTAAAGGCTCCTTAACCTAAGCAACTTACAGGAGGCAGAAATCATCATTTTCACAAGAAATTTTTCAATCCAGTCTTTGCTTTAAAAGGTACCTTGTTTACTACCTCAAAAGTTTACCTACATCTTTTAAAGGATATTTACATAGGAAGTTGTCCAGTCTTGGAGGATTTAAATGCCATTCTAAGTTGACTCTCCTTCAAACTGAGACTCATACTCCCACTGGTCTTTTTCCAATTCTCAGCCAGAAAATTTGTGTTGCATTTTAAAAATATAAACTCTCCGGAAACCGGGAGGTAGGAGAGCGAGGTAAAGATGGAGGCGACGCGTTTGGGACTGTGACAAGAGTGGCTGCCATCTGGCCACGATATTTAGCGATGCTAGAGAAACCGGGAAAACCCAGCTTACCGCGTTAGCCGGACTTGATGGAGAACCGCGGCGATGCGCGGGAACCAGATCCCACTGCCCTGATCCCTCACCGCTGGGGGGCGGTTTCCTCGATCGAATTGCTAATGAACCTCAGTGTTTTTTCTTGACAGACAAGAATTTGCCCTAAATGTCACCCCAGGGTGAGCCCCCTCCCTCTCCAAACCCCGGTACAGTGACGGAAGGGGAGCCGGGTTCTCATCCGCGGCTTTTTTACCGCCTCCGATGCTCGGTTTTTAGCTTTGAAATGGACATGCTGGTTGTGAACATGGGTCATAAAGGTTAGCGTCTGTCTGGTGTAGGTTCTAAGGATTGAAAGGCATGTGACAATCATGAAGTGCCTTGGGCTGCAGAAATAAGTCCTAGTTACGGAAATTTGCACTTTAGGTTTCCCAACTTGAGTGTTAATGGCGGTGTTCGCAAGTTCTGGTGCTGCCCACGGTTCTCCTTTGATCACTATACCAACGGGTCAGGTCGCTTTTCGGCGCCGCGGGGAAAGGCAGGGGCCATTGACCAGAGGTGGTCCTGAACCTGCAAGCCAGGCCTACGTGCCACTCTTTCTTCTCCCTCCCCGGCCGTTCAAAACAGCCCCTCACATGCTTTTTGCAGATTGGAGAGACATGTCTTAGGGGCGAAATTTCAGGTGAAACTCCTTGGATTTTGATGTGACCGCCTCCTTTACAAACGGACCCCGCCCCACCTGTTTCATAAAAAAAAACCGCGGCACTGGGATGTTGATGGGCGGCGGAGCTCGGCCTCCCCCTGCTGTGTTTTTGTCTCGGGGTAACAGGGTACTGTTCTGGAGCCTGGGCGCGCCACAGGGAGGCGGAACCCGAGGCCACGATGGTGCCCGGGAGGCTGCAGAGCAGGGCGCGCGCGCGCCGGCAGGGGGCGCAGGCTGCGGCGCGCACCAATCACAGCGCGGCCCTGCCGTATAAATACAAGGTGCCGGGGGCCGCGGTGTTTTCCTTCCCGTCAGGTTCTTGAGGCAGAAGTGGTCCTTCCCTTTTCTCATCATGTCCGAGGCTGCACCACCCGCCTCTGCTCCGGCAGCTTCCAGTCCCCCGGAGAAGCCCTCAGCCGGCAAGAGAGCGAAGAAGCCGGCGAAGGCGGCGGCTGCCAAGAAGAAGCCTGCGGGGCCTTCGGTCTCCGAGCTCCTGGTCCAAGCCGTGGCCGCCTCCAAGGAGCGCAGCGGCGTGTCGCTGGCCGCGCTCAAGAAGGCGCTGGCGGCCGCGGGCTACGACGTGGACAAGAACAACAGCCGCATCAAGCTGGGCCTCAAGAGCCTGGTGAGCAAGGGCACCCTGGTGCAGACCAAGGGCACCGGCGCCTCGGGCTCCTTCAAGCTCAACAAGAAGGCGGCCTCGGGCGACGCCAAGCCCGGCACTGCAAAGGTGGCGGCGAAACCCAAGGCAACAGGCGCTTCTAAGAAACCCAAGAAGGCCACTGGTGCCGCCACTAAAAAAGCTGCCAAGACTCCGAAAAAGGTCAAGAAACCATCGGTGACGAAGAAGCCCTCCAAGAGCCCTAAGAAGCCTAAAGCTGTGAAGCCCAAGAAAGCCAAGAGCCCGGCCAAAGCCAAGGCTGTGAAACCCAAAGCAGGAAAGGCAAAGGTGACCAAGCCGAAAACGGCTGCCAAGCCCAAGAAGGCAGCACCCAAGAAAAAGTAGGGAGTTCCAGTTGGAACCTTGTTCCAAGAACCCAACGGCTCTTTTAAGAGCCACCGACAGGATTTTGAAAAAGAGCTTTTAGGTGCCAAGCCCCTGGCTCATTGCCAGTTTGCAGACCCCTCCTAAGCGCAGCCTGCTCTGCACCCCAGCCGCCGATCGAAGTTCTTACTGGGAGTCCCAAGTGTGTCTTGGGGTTCTTGTTATAGTCCCCTCGCTCCAGGCTAGTCACTTGGTGAGAATCGCGTTTTGCAGAATTTCCCTGGTGGTCTCAGATCCAAGGCGGGTAATAAAGCTGGAGCGGTCTTTTGAGAGATCGGTAAACGCTTTGCGTGTAATCAGTGAAACCTACGGCTCCACATGGTCTCGAGACGAGCTGCCCATGCAGTGGCGGTGAGTGGACGGGGCACAGTGTGCTACCCACAGGTGGGCCTCCTGCCGCGCCCCCACGCCCGGCATCGGCCGTGCGAGGTGCTCCTGTCGGTGTGGGGCCTGATCATGTGTGATTCTGTCCGCCCCCTAGTTTCCATCCACAGTGAGGACAAAGGAGTTGGGCTGCAGTGAGGCTTTCGAGCCAGATTTCAAAATCCCTACGCGGTTTTTCCGTTAATAGAACCAGAACGGCCCTGATTGGATAATACTTGAAATTACAACTATGCCTCACTAGGTCGTATTTCATCGGGTGCAGCGTTTTCAACTCGGGCACTACACCGAATTCAATAGCTGGGGACATTCACAGAATTGACCCTTTCAGCTATAGAAATTTTAACTCTGGGACTCCGTGCAATCTTTTTTTTTTTTTTTTTTTTTTTCACAGTATATGGTGAGCCAGGTTTACTCACTTTTACTTCATGCAGCTCAAGTAATTAAAACTTTTTGCATATGTGCATGCAAATCATTGAATAGTCAATAGCTCTCATTTTTTAGGCCTAGTTTTTTACACTGTTTTGCACAGCTCCCTCTAAACCCTAACTTCTACCATAATGGCATTTCACATCCCCAGTCCTCCCTCCTGAATTCACTTTTACATACACCAACCTACACATATGCATAATTGTTTTGTTTCTCGGGACTGTAATTATTTGCAAAATGGGAATCGTCTATACTACACTTTCCATGTTGCTTTTTTTCATATTAGAACCTTGAAGAAATCTTTTCAGATGAAATCATCTTCGAAAATGTTCTTCACCTGGAGCAGCATAGTGTATTAATCCTTCGATAAGTTACTGACATTTCCATTGGCTGCTGCTGGCTGGTGCCAGAGTTCCAGAGCTGGAATTTCGGTACCTTTCCCATTTCAGTGGGTTGGTGCGGACATAGCCTGAAAAGAGCTCTCTCCTCCTCCAGCCATCAAGGTGTAGTCGCCTTAATTCTTGCCAGGATATAAATAAAGAGCGTAAAATCATTTCACATAGCCACTTCCTTTCTTTAGGTGTATTGGCCACTGAATATGCATGTCTGGGAATTCCTACTGAAGATATTTTGCTCATTTATTCATTGGGTAGTAGGCCTTTCTCTTACTGCGTTTTTCATATAATAAAAAAAATTAGCCTTGGCTAATGGCACAGTAGATAAGGTGCCGGCCTGCGAACCCAGAGGTTGCTGGTTCAATTCCCAGCCAGGGCAACATAACCAGGTTGCAAGCCAGGTCTCCAGCCCAATCCACAGCTGGAGGCAGGTGAAATGCAACCATACATTGACATTTCTCTCCCTCTCTGCCTCTGTCCCTTCCCTTCTCCCTGAAAAATAAATTAAAAATCTTTTTAAAAAAGATTAAAAAAAATTAACCTCATATTTATCACCTGTGTTGCAGATAGTTTCCTGATTTGGGCATTTTTTTCTATATTTTCTTGGTCTAGGATGTCTTTCCCCCTTATATATAGTATGTATTATATGTAATTTGATATATACAATTTTCAATAACTTATTATAAACAATGGTTACAAATGTTTATTTTCTGCCTTTTACTTTAAAGATAATGCCACTGACACAATCCTGAAATTTTGTGGATGTTGGGTGCCCAACCACAGGTAGGGAGGCTCGACAAGATGACATCAAGAGCTACGTTAATCAGACTAAGGAAACCCCGCGGAGGTTGCACAAGAACTGACCAATCGGCTTCACCTGTGACCCCTAACCCTTAACCCTTGACCTTCCATCTTCGCTTCTTTTTAAAATCCTTTATTAAAAACCATCATGGAGCTTGGGTTTGAAGGGATAGCCCCAATTTTCCTCGTGTGGGAAGTCACCCAGCCACAAGCAAGGTGACTCTCGACAAGTGCCAGCATCTGTTTGTACGCGATTCCAGTCAGGGCCTTGGCAGCCTCTTCAGATAGAATTGCCTTGAACTTTCAGGCTGAAGGAAGAAATGGAGGGGTCAGCAGTCCTGAGGCTGGGGCCCCCAGGGCCTCCTTACGGAGATTGCTCGTTGCTTTGCAGCTGGGCAGGGAGCGTTCTTTCCTCCCTCCTGACAGGGGAGCCGGCCAACTATTCCTCAAGGAGCCACCTCGGTTCCTACCGAAGCGTCCCTTAGTAAGGCCGTTCAACGATTGCTCTTCGGTGATCCAACGAGGGCAGGCGGTTCCTTCCTGCAGGCTGCGGACTCCGACATTCCTTTGCGAACTGCTGCTCAACTCACCCTCGAAGACACGAGGGCACCTGTCTTAGGGGAAGAGGCTCACTGATTGCACGAGCACGTCTTTTCAGGGCACAGAATAGATTACAACCCCCTGGGCAGATTCAGGGCGCCAGGCTCCCTCCATCTCAGCACCGCTTCCCAGCCCGCACCCTCGCCCCTCCCAGGCCTCCGCGCAGGCGTCCGGGGCTCCCCACCTGTGCCCAGCGCACCGAGAGCCTGCCCGGGGTACACAGAGAATGTTGGTACATAGGTAAATTCAGAGTGAGATCTGTGGCTGGAGGGAGCCTTCCTAGAGATAGTAGCTCACAAATACCCCTAGACTACAAGTTCAGCAGGAGTGACACCACCAAGCCAGGCAAGTATGGAAGGAAGCCCGAGGGGAAGCACTCGGCCCAGGAGAGAAGGGAGCGGGGGACGAGGATTTCCCCGTGTGTTCCCAGATTCGCCCGGCAGAGGGAGCCCGCGAGACGCTGGCAGCAGCTCGCCGCCTTGGGGCCGGGGCGGCAGCAAGCCTATCAGAAGCCTGCTGTCCACCATTGCGAAGTACTTAGAAAAAGAGGGTTATCCACCCAAAAAACACTTTTTTAACTTCAGAAAAAAATTCTATTCTACATTAAATTCTAATTTTTATAAATTTGTGAGTACATTTCCCATAGTTCGTCAGAGCACATATTCAGTTTTACATTTTGCTTTTTCCACTTAGCATTTGTACTAGATTACTATAGGTTTATAATAATAATTTATTACGCTTCACAATTCTTTAAACTGGTACATACAATTAAATTGGCCAAGTCACTCATTTGTTTTGTTTGAAGGAATTCCAGGACATTTTGGCTGCCCTCATTAATTTAACAATAAACATATTCTTAAAACTGGGTGTTGGCTCCTTTACAATAAGTTTATTAAAATATGTTCCAAGATTATGAAATGTATTATTGTAATGATTTTATCAGAGTTTCCTAATTGATAATTCCGTCAACTAAATAGGCTTCAGATTAGTCCATTTCTTTAGTTTTGAGTAGAAATGAAATGCTTCCCTCAAGCTTTTAACATTTTTATTTATTATATACAAGTATAAAAAAATTAGCTGAACCAAACAACCCCTTTTTTTCCTAAAGCATGTTTCTACTTTAATAGAACGATTGGGTTTGCCAAAAGGTTGGCTGGTTCTTTTCTGTAAGATGATTCTAGTAGCACTTGGTGGCCTTTAACTGCAGTGGAAACAATGTTGTTAGATTGCATTGTGGCAGCACTCATCTCTACCCGCACTTACAAAGAAACGTATTAAAATTGCTGAATTTTTGAATAGCCATATTAATATTGAAGGTGGAAGAAAATGCACATTGTCAGCATATTATGCTCCAGTATTTCAGGAGAGGTTAAAAATACAACTGAAACACAAGAAAAAGAATTAGGCAGTGCGTGGAGAAGGTGCTGTGATCGACCGAACACGAAAGTGGTTTGCAAAGTTTTGTGCTGGGCATTTCTTGCGGGATGATGCTCCATGGGTGGGTTGACCAGCTGAAGTTTGTAGTGATCAAATGGAGAGACGTTAATTGAGAACAATCAACATTCTACCACCCGGTAGATAGCCAACATACACAAACTATGCAAATCATACATTTATTGGTGGAAATGAAAAATGTGTCTTTTATTTTACAGAAAAATCCAAATGGACTTTCAAGCCAACCCAATAGTATGTAATCAGCAGATTTCTGTGTTGGCTAGATTGGTTAGGCTAAATATTAAAAAGTCCCTAAGCAAATGACTTTCTCTCATACTCTACTGGTACCCAAAGAAAATATACAGTCCTCCTATGTGTGTTTTTTGCTCTTGCTAACAAACGTGAACCATTCAGGTTTCAAGTGATTTGAAGGTTTGTAAAACATTGTCTGGAGTATGAGATGATTCACAAAGGCTAGTCAGAAATACTGGTGGATCACACATGATCACTTAAACTCAGAAAACTTATCAAGCTTCTGATGTTTCTCTGTCTTCTGATATTAAAACAAATAAACTCTTCTAGTACAGCACTTTTACCACCTTGTCCCCATGCTTCAGCAGGACATTAAAATGAAGTCAGATTCAGTGGTGGTAGAGGGCCTGCTGTTGGCTTTGGTGGCCTCTGTAAGTTTGATATGGTGGCAAAACAGACCCTGGTAAGACAGATCTTTAAGAGCCAATGTGGGGAATGGGGAGAGGACAGACTACACACTGGGGTGAACTCCCAGAGGGGAAACCTCAACCAGCAACTCTGGAAAGAGCTCAGGTTCCTAAAGGCCTGGGCTACCCAGGCAGAGGTTTGGGCACAGGGGGTTTCTTCCTGCTCCACATGGTTCCCAAAGGCACCATGCATGTACTATGGAACAGGGGGTGACCTCAGCCCCTGGAGCCCCAAGAAGGGAGTACTAAGTCAATGGTGGAGAGGGTCATGACCAGAAAGGAACAGAATGAGGATATAAAGTTCTATTGGATTGGTCTCAGGATTTCCAGATAAATGGGGCCCGGTGATCTTCTAGAAATGTAGGTTCTTAAGCACCTTGTACAGAAGAGGTTTCCTGGAGAACTTTGCCCAGTTAGCATCAGTAACTCATACCCCATGCTACGTCATTCTCCAGCCTTCCCCTACTGTAGCTTTCATCTGTCCGAGTCTTCATTGTACAGTCATAGAATTTTGGCTATGTACCAGTAAATCTCCATAAAGACAATGTCTTCTAATCCCTCCTTCAGCAGATAAAGAAACAACACAATAAAATGACTCATGCCCTGGCTGGTATGGCCCAGTAGACTGAGCGCAGGCGTGCAAACTAAAGGGTTGCTGGTTCAATTCCCAGTCGGGGCATAGGCCTGGGTTGCAGGCCAGGCCCCTAGTTAGGGTTACGCAAGAGGCAAAACACAATGATGTTTCTCTCCCCCTCTTTTTCTCTCTCTTCCTCTTTCTCTAAAAACAAATTAATTTTTAAAACATGACTCATTCCACTCACAGCTACTAAAAACAGAACTGTAAAATGTGAAGTGTATGAAGGTCATAGTAAGTATAATTTATAACACTGTTTATTGTTTTTGCCTAATCAAGACACAGTACAATATTTAATTTTTTTTGGTATGTATAACAAGCTTATAGAAGGTATATCTTGCATGTTGTTCTTCGATTAGGCCTCTTGGTTCATCATATCAGGCGTAGCTGTTAAGGATTTATGTTTATAACACCCAACGACTCCATCACACAGAAGATATCTGTAGATAGAGGTGCGGAAGATGAGGGAATGGCAACAGTAGGAAAAAGGCAGCAAAACGATACAGTTTGGAAGAAACTTATTTAAAAGGTGGCCTGTGAACAGGTAAGTGTAGGAAGAGCTTCCACATAACGAAAGACCCTAGGAGACAGATGGATGACATTAGCCTGCGACATGGGCAAGTTATAAGGCAGTAGGAGCAGCAAGGCCTAGACACACTGGAGAGCGCACTGACATTTGAACTTGAAGCACTGTGCCCAACCCCAACGTTGGTCCTCGGTCCGGGTACCATACCCTCTACACACCACCACATAGACAACTTCTTAATTCCTGACAGAAGGCTAAGAATGAATGGCTTTAGATTAGTGGCTCATTCAGTAGCTGTTTACTATGCATCCTCTATGAGCTATCAACAGAAGGTCATCAGCATCAACCCAACACCAACAGAAGTCCCCAATTTGGACTGCAGTGAAGGAGAAACTTTATTCGGTGAAAAAGCACAGCTACAGAACAGCACGAAACAGAACTATGAGAGATCGTGAAGTGCAGGCCCGTGTTTCACCCCCAGAATTGTGGTTCAGCTCTGGTGGTTCACTTCATAGGGTCAGCTAAGATGGCAGGAACACAATGCGGGAGGCTGGCAGCTTTGTGCAGCTTTTCCCTGAAACTCAGAGGGCACGTGACCCTGCTTAGCAGTGCCTGCAACTCTCTTTCTAAATTTGAGCCAAATTAGCCACCAAAAGTCCTTTTTATTATTTTTAGAGAGGGGAATGGAGACCTGGCATGCAACCTGGTTACGTGCCCTGGCTGGGAATCGAACCAGCGAAAGTTGGCCAAGAGTCCTTCTTAACAGTTCACTCTTGGGATCCTCAGGACTATCTACTGTGTTAGTTATTGAGAACTCGGGAAAGAATATGCTGATCTACAAGGGCTGTTCATGGCTGAGATGAAATCCACACCCAGAGTGCAGCAGCCGCTGCAGGCAGAGGCCCCTGGCGCTCGCATCTCCGGGGAAAGCCCCACGCTGCGGGCGCCTGCCTCTCTCGTCAGCTGAGTGGAGCCGGGTCAGGGAGTTTCCGGAATTGTCATTTGACCAATGGGCTGAGAGCTGCCCTGTCCAATGGCGGCTGTACAGCTGTAGCTTCTTTTGCATCGTGCCAACCAATCAGAATGGCTCCATGGAGGCCAATCAGGACGTGCAATTCTGACCAATCGAGACAGTTCTGCTTGAACCAATCAAAGTGAACATTTGGATTCCGCATCTGGACCAATCAGGGGCCAGCGCAGGGGCCTGTGTCCGCTGCGCCTCCCCTGCAGCCTGGCGCCAGCTGCTGGCGTTGCGTCAGTGGCAGCGAGGTCGCGTTAACAGCACAAAACCCGGCGATCTAGGAATCTGAACAACGTAACTTTCTTATCGATACATTGGAAGGGTTCTCCCAGCTTTACCTGCCCTTATGAGGCCCACCCTTTGTGACGTGGCAGGTCCCTTATCATCTGCATAGTGTCTCCCAACAGCTGTGCTGGTCTCGGGTGGGCGCTGGGTGCGGACAAGCCCCAGGACGCGTCCGATGGGCCTGCCCGCCGCAGAAGTCTCAGCCCTTCCACGCCTTCTTTACCCCGCGCGAGAACCAAACGGCTCTTCCTGCTCTCGGCCTGTGCTGCCCGTTCTGATGGGTTTTTTCTTACATGTGTTTGTTTTCCCATGGCCCGTGACCGACATGTGAGGATCTAGGATTTCTCCTAAACCGCACTGAGTTCTGGGAGCATACAAGCAGTGAACTACACCTGGGGAAAAGTGCATAGGCTAGAGCAGCCCCGTCCCGACTCATGGCAGTGACTGTTCCCTGGTGATGGCTCAGAACGGCAGCGCCTCCGTCTTTTCCGTCTTTGGACCCTGGCTGCCGAGGCCTGGAGCGTTGGGAGTGGGGGTCCCGGGCCAAGTCTGGAAAACATCACCTGGCCCATTGCCTGCAAACCAGAGCTCAGCCATTCGGCCACACACACATTTAGGGCCTGATAGACTTCTAACTTCAAGTCCAGGAGGAACAAAGGGGTCATGGTAAACACGCAGTGGCCTCTGACGCAGGGGCTTTGCTGGCTGTCACCTTGCCTGGTCCTGGTTTGTCTCCCCTTCCTGCTATGGTGGTCACAGGACCACCATTTATCCCTGGAGAGGCTTGGAGAGGTGTTAAGGCAGCAAGGAAATGATTCAGCACCTTGAGCACAAAACTGATTTATGATTTTTTTAAAGTCATTGAATCGAGGTTTTCAAATGTATTTCCACATAATTCTTCCTATAACTCTCAAAATCATTTCCAGTATATGCTCTTTCACGTTCCCCTATTTTTCCTGTATTCTCCTTTTTTGAAAAGTCTTCATTACAACAGCCAACTATTTAATATAGTAGCATCATTCCTCCTATGGGCCAGCAGAAACTATTTTTATTTTTATAATTTCCCTGCACCCCAATTTTTAATTTCATCTTTATCATATTCTTCCATCATTTGCAAATGCTTAAACATTTTTTCCCCTTAATTGAAGGTTTATCATCTTGGTTAGCAATCTAAGTATTTAAGGATGAAAATTTCCAGAGAATAATTTTATATATATATATATATATATATATATATATATATATATATATATACATACACACATTTTTATAGGCCCTGCCAATGCAGCCCTCATTGGGCAGGACACCTAGAGGTGGAACTTAGCGGGGTCACGTGGTGCCTTCACATGTCCTGCAGTGTTGAGGGTGAGTATCTTTCAGCCAGCCAGCGGGTCTGAGGCTCTGGACCACGAGGACAGACAAGTTAACACTGGTGCTCCTCATGCTGGGAAAGGAAAAACATTTTTCCTTTACCCATCTTAGCTTCTCCCACTCAGGCCCTGTAAATTAGGCTAACAAAAGACAGATTCATAAGAGAAAAATAGAAATTTATTAACATGGTATGAAGTGATGGAAAAAAAAAAAAATATATATATATATATATATATATATATACACACACATATACCTTTGTCCCCAGTTCCTGACACAGAGCTCCTGAGACAGACAATATCCTGAGTGATAAAAACATGGAGAGTCTATTAGAACAAAATTCTAATATCTGGTCTTTGACCAAAGCTACTGACATAGAGCTTCTACATCCTTTGCAATTTGCTAGATGATAGGAGTGTCTGGGTTTTTTTGTTTGTTTGTTTGTTTGTTTGTTTGTTTTTCTTCTTCTTCTAATGAGACCACTCAGCTCCTGGATGGGGGCTGGTCATCAGGAAGACTAACACCATTGGAAGCTTGGGACCTTCAGACCCACCCCCATCCTCTGGGGAGGAAGGAGAAAGGGAAAATTAAGTTAACAATTGATCTGATCATGACCACTTGCCAAAGCCTCTGTGAGTCTCCAAAGTGCCGGATTGGGGGAACTTCTGTGCTTGTGAAAGTATCTGCCTGCCAGGAGGCCAGACCATCCCAACGCAACAAGGACAGAAGCTCCCTGCTAGGAACCAACCCTTCGGGAACTCATCCGGTGTATCTTTTCATCTGGTTGTCTGTCTGTATCCTTTACTGTAGAAGAAACCAGTAAGCAATGTATTTCCCTGAGGTTTGTGAGCAGTTCCAGCAAATTATTAAACCGTAAGACAGGGTCATAGAAACTTTCAATTGATAGCCATCGGTCAGAATCACAGGTGATAAGTGTCAGAGGTGGGGTGGGACGGACCCCTTCACCAGGAGGATCTGCTGTCACGCGTTAGCATCCATACTGAGCTGAATTGTAGGATACCCAGCTTGGGGTGGGGAAAAAAGACCTAAACCTGTAGTATCAGAGGTAATGTGAAGTCTTGAGCATGGTTGCGATGGGAACATGAAGGAGAAAAGGCATTTTCCTAGACATGCACATCCCATGTGCACATGGAAATACTCAGAGATGAGTAACTCAAAGTGGTGGTTAGAACTTGGGCTCCCACAGCATCTGAACAGAAGAGCGATAGATTTTAGGGAAGGGACAAGGCAAAGGAAAATGGCTTCCTGGGAAGCAGGTCATGGGGAGACACGTATGCGGACACAGTTATGGCAGAAAAGGGCTCATTGTTGACCGGTCCGTTTGGTGCTATCCCTGGGCTGATAAGGGGCTTGACTTGTCTGATGATGAACTTCTGTCCTTTGGACACAGAATGGGAACATCACGTTCGCAAACCAGTCCTGTTGTTAGACAAATGGAGGACACAGATCTTTGATTCTATCTGCTTTTTCTCAATTGCCTTCTGCTCAGGATACTTCTTATGCCGGTCACCCTTCACTTTCTAGTTGCACCCAGCCTTGATCAACATGCCTAGCATGACTTACAGGCTAGGGACAGGGACAAGGACAGTCTGATGTCTCCTACATCCTCCTCTGGATGGAGGTGGAGGCCCAGCCACACCCACAACACCCAAAAGCTGCTCATTTGCTTCATTAACCTGTTCCCTGAGAGAGGCTGTCAGAGGACATCAATGAACATCAATTTTTATACCAACCATAAATTATCCTGACATTTAGCAATTCTGTGACATGATTTGGTCATCATTAGTGTTGTGGGTGTGTTTTGTGGGACTTCACTATGATCCTGTCATTAGCCAACTCAGGAATAATCGTAGTTTGACATGGAGCATGCTTGCCAAAATAAACCTGTGTACAGTGAATGCCTATTTGTTCATATGTGAATTGTAACAGACACCAACAGCAATCATGCCAATAACTATTTACTGAAGTTTAAAAGTATTTCATGAGAGCTAGCGCCGATACATTCTGCAAGATGCCCGTGTCTTTCACAGGACAGCACCCCCATCCCAAGTTCTGCCCATCCAGTCTCACTGTGGCCAGCCCGCCATCTTCTCCCGCTTGGCTTGGCGACAGCTCTGGCAGAAGTCAGCAGGTCAGGGTCCTCTGAACTCTGTTCCCCCAGGACGGTGGCTCAGATGAGTGATTCTGCTCTTTGTTTTTTTCCTTTTGTGCAGGGAGCAAACGCAGGCAGCAGCTCCTCACCCCCACATGGGTTCCAACTGTCCTACACACCAGGAGGCCCTGACAGTGTGGCTCAGGTGCTTGGAGTGTCATCCCAAACACCAAAAGGTCACAGGTTCAATTCCTGGTTGGGACCCATGGCTGGGTTTCAGGTTCAGTCTGTATGTAGTCGAGATCAATGTTTCTCTCCCTCTTTCTCCTTCCCTTCCCCTCTCTCAAAAAAGTAAATAAATAAAATCAATGGCATGTCCTCAGGTGAGAATTAAAAAAGCACAAAAAGACACTAGGCACGCTGGGACCCTTCTGGAAGGCAATACTCTAAAGGGGGTGTGGAGGTCTAGGCTCAGAATGGCCATCTGCAGGATTTTCGGTCTTTACATCCGTTGTTTTCAAGGCACATTTACCCAGGGCCCAGGGACAGGGCCCCGCAGCGAGGAAAGCAGCCCACAGTCCCGCCCACAGGGTCTGCCGTTGTGTCCCTGGGCCAGTTCAGCCCGGGACACTGCCCCTCTGCTCACTCCTCCAGGGGCGGCAGGAACAGGGGCGAGTATGGACACACCTGGAAATAGGGCCGCAGCGCGCCCTGGAAGGAGGCCTTGGGGAAGGTGAAGATGTGGGAGCCTGTGGTCATGTTGTAGAAGGACACCAGGCCGGCCTCCCAGTCCAGGGAGACTCCCACCACCAGGGGCTGCTCCCTGAGACGCAGCGGTATGCGGGGCCAGGTCAGCGCCACGTAGCCGTCCTTGGCGCACAGGCGCAGGGCCCAGAAGCCGGCCTTGGGCTCCTGCTTCATGCCGGCACCCCTCTGCACGGTTTCCATGCAGACACCCACGTCCCAGCCCGTCCCTTCTCCCACATCCACCTCGAAGAAGCAGCGCCCTGACCGGAAGCTCTCCCGGCCCAGGATGCAGGGTGAGGTGGTGAATCTCCTGGGGGATGGGTTCAGGCCGTCCTGGGGGCACCCCCGCGTCACCTGCCTCTGATCTTCAGACAGAGTGAGTTCACGATGCGCTGTTTCTGGATCCAGAACCACGCTGACTGCAGAGAAGAACGAGCAGGATTTTTTGCAGCCAAGAATGGAGGTCATTTTCAATAAAACCGGCCTGGACCCGAGGGTGAGCTCAGGCAGGTCACATCCTCGGGGCTCCGTTTTGTGAAACACAAAGCAGGAGCCGCCGCCCTTGTCCCAGGGAAAGAACGGTGGGGAGGACCAGACTGGACTGACGTGCCCCCAGCGCATGGCGGCGTGCCCCCACGTACCTTGGTGGCTCCTTAACATCTTCCTCACGTCCAAGTAGAGCTTAGGAACGTCGCACGTGGTGCAGACCTCCAAGGAGAGAACCTCCGGGGACTCCAGTTGCAGGGCCTGGCTCCTGGCGGGGCAGAGGCAGCGCCTGAGCCGAGAGCCGGCTGCGCCCCCCCAATCCCTTCCCCCTTCGCTCGGTCAGCACTCACCTGTTCAACGTGTTCTTCACGTCCTGCAGGAAAGAAAAGCATGGAAGGCTGTGTGAACACGGGCCGCTCTGCCCCGCTCCCTCCCAGGAAGGTGAGTGGCCTCCGCTGTGGATACTGCGACACCCCAGCAGTGATCCCTCACCCCAAGTCTGTTGCCTCTTCCTCGCTGAGACCACCCGCCTTCCTTGGCCCTCAGCATCCCTCAATAAGCCTGTGAGTGGCCACCTGCCACACGGTGTGACCTCCCGCCCCCCAGGGGGAGCTGCAGAGATGCATGCGCTCCAGACCAACCAGGTGGAGCTCCTCACGCATCTTGGCCCCCACCCAGCCCCCACCTGTCACCTGGACAAGCTTTCTAGGGGCCTGACGGCAAGGGTTCTGCGCACATGGCAAACGCTTGTGGACGTCATCCCATAACGCCCTTTGGGCCAAGGGACCCCCCACATCCACCCAGCGGGGGATGTTTTTCTGATTCATATCAAAGTGTCCTGGAGACCCGTGGAGGCCACCTTGCAGACAGTAGCCTGCGTCTGAAGAAACACGACTGCACGCCCTGCACTAAGGAGCCACCTCTGAGCGGGGCTGGGAGCCATGGCCTTCTGCACCTCTCCGCCACCCTCCCGAGGGCCCAGGCTCACCTGCAGGAGCTTCTGGGCTGAGCCCTTGCATCGCCCCTCCAGCTCCAGGATGTGGTTCGCCAGCTCGCGGCTCTTCTGCCCCAGTTTGGCCTCGTTGGCCCGTAGTCTCTGCAGAGTCTGTTCCTTCTCTTTCTCCAGTCTCCACAGGTAGCACTTCTCCTCGTCTTCCAGGAAGCTGTGCAGATTCTTGAAGTCAGACTGAATTTTCTGTCGCTTATTATTTATCTTCTCCTAGAGCCGAGAAAGGTGCTCAGAAGCTGGAAACAACCCAACAGCCCTCCTGTGCAGGAATCAACAAACCAAGTGTGGCTGATAAACACGGTGGAATACTATTCAGCCAGAAAGAGGAAGGAACTTCTGACACCGGCTAGATCACAGACAAACTGTGAAGACGTTACGTTAAACTTAGTTAAACAAGAAAGTCCCAGGAGAACAAACAATTCCTCTTATAGGCAGGACCTAGCGGTGGTCACCAGGGGCTGTGGTCACCCGGGGCTGTGGTCATCAGGGGCTGAGAAAAGGGAGCAATGGGGACAGTTTGTTTCACAAGATGAAAAGTTCTGGAGATGGGCAGGGGCAATGGTTGTACAAGAATATAGAAGTACTTGATGCCACTGAACTGTGCGCTTAAAAATGGTTAAAATAAGCCTTGGCTGGTGGCACAGTGGATAAGGCACTGGCCTGCAAACCCAAAGGTTGCTGGTTTGATTCCCAGCCAGGGCACATAACCAGGTTGCAAGTCAGGTCTCCAGCCAGGTCCCCAGCTGGAGGCAACCGTACATGGATACCTCTCTTTCCCTCTCACCTCTGTCTTCCTTCTCCTCTTTTAAAAATTAGTAAATAAATAAGTCGTTAAAATGGTCCATTTCATTGTTACACTATTTCTAATGCACACGCACACACAAAAGAAACTTTGCTCAACCATCACGGCATTGTTGCCGGGCCCAGGGAGCTGGAAGGGGTCTCAGGGCCCGGGCTGCAGGCCTTGCCTGGCACCCCGGCCACAGGGCTCAGTTCCGGAGGTAGGTTCTCGCACACGGAAAGGGTTCACCTAGTTGGTCCGATTTAGCGAGACGGTGGCTGTGCTCCGCCCGATCACCACCCAGGTGGCCTAGGTTCTAGGGCAGAAGAGAGCTGGGTAGAGAAGCCCATGTGCTTACGTTCCAGTTACTGATCTGCTTCTTCGTGAACGCCTTCTGGCTCGTGCACTCCTCTTCCAGATGCTTCAGTTTCGTCACGGCCTTCTGGAGCTTTTTCTGGAGGAAAAAACAGGGTAAGTGAAGGCTATTCAACTCGACAATTCTTCACACGGACTTGAGGAGGACACTGGATCTGTGCAGCCCGGAGGCACCTGAGGCTGACCCCCGTGAGGAATTTTCACACCAACTTCAGTGCTGGAGAAGCTGAGGACTGGGGAGAGGGCCCACGCCTGCAGAATCTCCACCGCTCCACAGGCGCGAGGGGAGGGTCCTGAGCACTGAGGGGCGGTCACTGCCGACAGACTGATGGAGGAAGCAGCCTTGACTAGACCACCTCCGCTTCGTGGTGGGCGAACAAGGAGCTCCGCCCTGAGGTCATTGTCCTCAAACCCAGGCCGGGCAGAGGAGGACCAGCATGCCCACGCCTCAGCCAACAGCGAAGTCAGCTCCCCTGAGGTGCTTTTGGGTGGGCAACTGAGGAGCTGTTCACACCTCTCCAATCCCTTCAACAGCCCACCAAGTGTTGCTCACAACAGTCCACTTCTCCCTCTTTTGGGAATAACCTGAGTTTCAGTACCAACCTGGTCCTGCCTGAAGCCCATGGTCAGGGAACCTGTGCGGGGACCTAGACTGAGCTGGCACCAGGCTCTGGGCCGTCACCTGCTTTCCCTACATGGCCCTCCGCTGCTCGCTGCGAGGTCCCCACTGGTCTGAGCGCCCTCTCTTTCCTCCACACTTCAGCTCACAGCTGGCTCCTGTCTCCTTCGCAGGCACTTCTGGGTGGCTCCCCAGATACCATCTGCACCTTGTGGCGCCCAAACTCTGGGACGGCAGGCAGATTTTACCACGGTTTGTCTTCCCCGCTGGGCTGAGGGTGCCTAGCAGGTGGTGTGTCTGTGCCCTGCACACTGCACGTCTCACAGACCCGCACGAGGCGGTAAGCACCACATGGCAGCCCTGCGCAGCCACAGGGGCCTGGAGGAATGTCGACTGCAGCCCTGAAGGCCGGGAAGGGTCGCAGGGACTGGGCCAAGGGAGGACCCAGCCTGCCCCAGTTTCCAGCAGGCCAGCCTGGAGGAGGCTACACAGCAGGGTCACAGCCTGGGTCCGGCTGCGTGACGGGGGCCTCGGGGCACGTACCCACCTTGTCGCTGGAGGCCTCGGGGCACGTACCCACCTTGTAGCCGGGGCACGCTTCCTCCACCAGCGACGTTCTGTGCCCCCAGTGCTCTGGGGCCCGCTCGCAGCGCCAGCAGATGAGGTCGCCCTCTTCCTCACAGAACAGCTGCAGCCCCTGCCCATGCTCCTCACACAGCATATCGCAATCCATCTCCTTGATGGCGCCAATGAGGCCACCCAGCTGCTTGTTGGGCCGCAGGCTGGATCTGCGGAAGGGAGCGCGGCACTGGGGACACGCGAAGACAAAGGCCTGCCCCTGGGCCTGGTGGCGGGGCTGGCTGTCCAGGAAGTGCAGGATGCACGCCTGGCAGTAGCTGTGTCCGCAGCTGATGCTCATGGGCTCGGCCATCAGGTTCAGGCAGATGGAGCAGGTCGCCTCCTCCCGCATCTTCCTGCTGCCCGCAGCTGAGGCCATGTTTCAGGCGCTAGAGGCACACCCCCAGCCAGGACGTGTCCCTGCAAGGGAAACGCGTCACCTGCGCTTCAGGGCCCACCCTGGCAGCCAGGGCCTCGCGGTCTCCTCTCTACAAGGAAGAGATGGATGGGCATTGAGGAGATGCAAACCTGTTGCTGTGCTGGGTGGGGAGTGTGGTGCTGACCCTCCTGCCTGGGTGGCCACCTGAATTTATTAGGGTAACATAGAACCTAAAATTCAGTGTTGGCTCCCACTGGACTACAGAAGGTTTCTTCCCTGCGAAGTTTCCGGGGGGCCAAGCGCCAAGAGAGCCAGAGCTCAAGGCAGGAGGCAAGCGAAGCCTTTGAGGGGCTTGGGAAGGCGTCCACTGAGACAGTCACAGGTGCCGCTTCCGGAACGCCACCCGCCAAGGCCCGGATTTCTTCACCCCAGGCCGACCCACAGGCAGACCCAGCCGGGCGGACGGAAGGGGGCGGAAGGTGCGGACCCAGCAGAGCCAGCGTGTCCCTGACCTGAGGGCTGGGCCGAGGGGCTGGTCCTCCTGGAGGACCCGACAGGCGCCGCCCACCCAACACGCCAGGACCTGTCTCCCAGGAGTGGAAGGAAACTGGAGCCCAGGGGTGGGGGGAGGGGGAGCACGTGGGAAAGGCAGGTCCCGGAATGTCCACCGGTGGGGACCCAGCAGCAGCCCCGGGGCAGCGGAGGAGGGACCCTTGGCCCCCAGCGGGTGCTGCCGGGGAACCCGGCTCTGCTCCCCTCGGACAGGGATGAGGTTTAGCGCCACCGTTCTTGGAACGACAATGGCGGACGAGGCAGGAATTCACTGAAGTTCCTGGAACTTCCCGGATAGGCTGCTTCCCGCCGACCGGCCTCTGGGAGCCGGTTTCTTCCCGGGACTTCCTTCCGCGCGGGGGCGGGTTTCCCCAGGGACCGGCAAGGCCCGCGGAGGCCGGGCGGTGTCCCGATCCAGGACCTGCCTCCCGAGGTCCCAGGGTGCCGGGCCGGCCTCCGCGCCCTCGCCCCACCCAACCCGCGCCTCCCCGGCCGCTCGGCCCGGACGTCGGCGAAAGTGGAAGCAGCCGGGGAGCGCGGCACCCGGCCCGGCCTTTCCGAGCGTCCGCCGCCGGCCTGTGTCACACGTGCTGCCGCCCCGGGGACCGGCCGGACCCCTGCGGCTCGCGCCCACTCCCGTCCGCCTGCGCTGGGGACCCAGCCGGGCCCGCCGCCCGCACCCACCCCCGTCCGCCTGCGCTGGGGACCGGCTGGAACCCCGCCGCCCGCACCCACTCCCGTCCGCCCGCGCTGGGGACCGGCTGCAACCCCGCCGCTCGCCTTGCCCGGGACCCGCTGGGCCCCGCCGCCCGCGCCCACTCCCGCCCGCCGGCCCGGGGACCCTGCCGGCTCCTCTGCCCTACCAGCCACGGGGACAGGCTCGCAGTCGTCGGCGTCCCCTGGAGCTGCAGCCGAGTCCCGGGCGATGGGCGGTGAACTCCGAAGCGAAACTGCGGCGGGGGCGGGACCCTGGGCTTTTTGTGGAGCAAACCGGCGAAGTACCCTTATCTTCCGCCCGGCTGGCGCTGCGAGGGAGGGACCGGCAAAAAGGTCGCCTCTGGCCTCGGGGGGACAGAGCGAGAAGCTGGTTGGTCGGGCAGAGTTCGGGGGCCAGACGCAGAAGCTCTGGACCCAGGTGCCGCGGTCCACAGGCTCTGACGCGATGTCTCGCTTCTGCCACCGGCCCCCTAGGGACTCAGCAGCCTTCCGGGGCACGTTGTTTCCGGCAGTTTTTAGATCATTTTCTCTTTCACAACTATCTCTGACCGGATGGCGGGAAGAAGCTGCTGGCTGGAGGATTCTCCTCTGTCCTATGGCCCGGTTTGATTTTCCTCGCCGGGGTCCACCTGCAGGGTTCCGAACCTGCGCCCCGCGGGGACCTGGGAGCTATGTGACACCCTACGGCCTGCGCCCCACGGGGAAAACACCGGGCGTGGGGACACGCAGCCTCCCCAGTTTATAGTAAGAGCAAAAGGCCTATCCCGCCACATCTAGACTCACCACTAAAAGGGGAATAAAAGCAGATTATCCCCCCAAATAAGACCCTACTACAAACAGGGCGGCAGGACGCCCACGACCGTGCGCAACAAATGTCTTTGTAGGAAATACGCCCGGGAAGGGTCCAAGGCTGAGGACGCCAGCAGGAGCTGGACCTGGGCCCTCTCCTGGCTGGAAAGGCTGGGACCCTGCCTGCCGGGGATGGCGGGGGCGGAGCTCAGCCCAGCTTCAGTCCCGCCGGCCCAGCAGGACTAAAACTTACTTTAGTTTCGGGTATACAGCATAGGAGTTGGACAACCGCACAATACCAGGTAAGGTCTAGTATCCCCATGGCGCCAGGCTTGTAATTGACCTATTCCCTATGGTTTACTCCCGGGGGTCGATTTTGTAACTACCAATTTGTATGTCTTCATCCCTTTGCCTTTTTCCCCCAATAAAAAAAAAAGAAAATGAAATCATACCAATTGCGACATCAACAGACTTCGAGGGTGTCATGCTTGGTGAAATTAGCCCGATAGAGAAAGACAAATCCTATAGGATTTTACTTGTATGTGGAACCTAAAGAGCAAAGTAAACAATTCTCATTTTCCAAAATCACAGCCCCGAAGTGCAATAGCGGTGATGCCGGCAGTTGCAATGCGCCAAAGAGAAGGCAGAAGTGCTTCCGTCAGTGAAAAGGTGAAAGTTCTCTGTGTAACAGGGGGAAATTGTATCTACGTTGGGTAAGACTGATTTTCTACTCTAGAAATTGTAAAGGAAAAGAAATGCGTGCTAGTTTGGCCATTGAGCCCTAGACCACAAAAGTTCTGGCCGCAGCATGTGATGGGTGCTTTGGTTAGGATGAAAAAGGCACGAATTTGTCAGTAAAAGATGTGAACAGGAAACATGTTCCATTGACAGCCATGTGTTGCACCAGAAACTTACTGAACAGCCAGCTGGGGTCACGCTGCCCACTGCCACTCTCCAGGCCAAGTTCCAGAGGCAACGGTTTGGTGAGAAAGGACAGGTGTCTGAAGAATAAATACGAAAGCAGTCCCTTAAGCCCGTCAAGTCACAGCTGTAACCACTTCAGCCCATCAGTTTAGGCTAAACTCTTAACATTTGCGTTCTCCTGTCGTTCCTGTTGATTATCTTTTCTATAGGGTTAGTGTACAAACTAAAACAACGTAACACGCAAAAGCGACGCAATTCCGGAGGAACGGCAGGCTTCTGCCTCAGAGCTTGTTCCCTCTAGAACACCCAAAAAATAAACCTGCCACCCTCTGCCAGACCAGCCCGGCGCTAGGCTGTGCCCAGAGTTCCTTCTCCCGTCCAAAATCCATCCCAGTTACCTCTCACTGAGAAACGAAGGCAGCCGCAGCAACACCGACCAGGCCTCTTTGAGGAAGAAGAGCCCAGAGCCTGAGAGTCCAAGTTGAGCTGGGGAGAGCCAGCCCCAACACCCCTGAACCCCGGAGCCCGCCCCCTTTTTATTTCCATTGGCTCCGGAGGCTTCAGCTTCTCAGCCAATCCCTTCCTAGTCCGCTTTCTGGGGCCTGGCAACCTCCCCCTATGGCCCCTCCTACTTCTCCCCAGTGATTGGCTCAGATCTCTCTGTATCAAAAGTATTGAGCCTCTCTCCGAGGACTTCAGCAAAGGACCCCCTGAAACAAGTGACACCAAACCCTTTATGGCAAGTGAAAGATGGTCTCAGACTCAGAAATAGGTTTGAACTGAGTAATATAAAAATTACTGGAGCCCTGGCTGGTGGCACAGTGGATAAGGCACCGGCCTGCGAACCCAAAGATTGCTGGTTCAATCCCCAGCCAGGGCACATAACCCGGTTGCAAGCCAGGTCTCCAGCCAGGTCTGTGGCTGGAGGCACGTGAAAGTCAACCATACATGGATGCCTCTCTCTCTCTCTGCCTCTCTCCCTTCCCCTCTCTCTGAAAAATAATAAATAAAATATTTTAAAAAATTAAAATTACTGGAGACAGAGAGACCGCGCTTATACAAGTATAACTTCTATTACAGTGTGTTGTTATAATCGTTCTAGTTTAATACTAGCTATTGCAGTTAATCTATTCCTGCACCCAACTTCTAAATTTAACTTTTAAAAAATTTATCCTATTTTTTAAAAGATTTTTGTTTTTATTATTTTTAGAGAAAGGAAAAAGGAGAGAGGCAGAGAGAGACATCAATATATGGTTGCCTTTCACCTGCCTCCAGCTACAGACCTGAATGGAGACCTGGCTTGTAACCTGGTTATGTGTCCTGACTGGGAATCGAACCAGTAACCTTTGGGTTTGCAGGCCGATGCCTTATCCACTGAGCCACCAGCCAGGGCCAAAAATTTAACTTTTATCATAGGTCTGTGTCTATATGAAAAAACCTCATATATACAGGTTTTGGTGCCACCATGATTTCAGGCACCCACTGGGGGGTCTTGGACTGTACCCCCCATGAATAAGGGGAGACTGCTGTGTTGGTTTTTCACGGTTCTGAAAATGTCATTTGCTCCTCTTTGTATCTTCTGCTTCTTTGGAGATGTTCTATCTTTTCAGTCAAGGGTATTTGCAAGTACTTGTTGGAGCATTTTTAAAATAGCTGTTTGGAGTCTTCCTGGAAAATTCTAACATTTGTGTCATCTGACTCCATTCTGACATCTGATGACCTTTTCCTTTGGAGACGTTGCCGCTCCTCCCATTCTTCACAGGCCCAGGACTTTGGTTTGTGCCCTGGTCATTTGAATAAAGCTCCTGAGACCCGGGGTCTTGTCTAAATACAATTGGGAATATTGATATTTTCAGTATCAAACTGAACCAGCTATGGTTTGGTTCAGTTTCCAGGGCTTTCCAGATTTCTTTCCTTGTGTGTGCCACCCAGTGATCAGCCTGGGTCCTGGGTGCAGTGTGTCCACAGCTCATTTCTCAGCGCTGGGAGAGCCGTTGAAGGTCAGCTCCACACAGCAGGCCTGGGGCTGGGCCCGAGAGTTTGTCGCCACATCCAAGGGCTGCTCTCCCGAGCTCCCCCTTCCATGGGTCTCCCTGCTGGCACCTTCTACCTCTTGGGGCTCCTCTAAGAGAATCCCCCTGGCCAGAAAGCTGGGCCTTCATTTACTCTGTTGCATTCTTCCCATGACCACAGAGGGAACAAGGAAATGGTCATTAACCACACCACTTGGAGACCAAGTCAAGGTTGCAGGTTTGATCCCCTGTTCAGGACACATTCAGGAATCAACCAATGAACGCATAAATAAGTAGAACAGCACATGGGTCTTTCTTTCCTTCTCTCTCTCTCTCTCAAAATAATTAATTAAAAATAACTTGAAGGAAAGAAAGAAAACCCTAAAGCACCGATAAAAAATTCCAAGTCAGGGGAATGGGTGGGTGGGGAGGGGGACAGAGGGGAGGAAAAAGGGGATGGATGTAATACAACAACAATAAAATTTTTAAAAAATAAAAATAATTTTTAAAAAATTCCAAGTCAGGGAACAATGGGGAATCTGGGTGAGGGATCATAAAGACTGTTCATATAACATTTAGAAGGATCTGCATTTGTGCAACATTTAGTAAAAGTTTTCTTTAAAGCAATTCGAAAAGCACGAAATATACTTAATGCGTTTCTTGCTTAGGTCAAGTGGTTGGAATATTGAATGTTAATGTTTTTGTTACTATTAGTTTGCATTTGCCCATGTTTTCCAAACATATGTGAGCTCAGAAAACAGTTGACTAATTTCAGAATATCTAGATTTACAGGTTTAGAAGAAGAAACTCCTCAACAGAAAAATGGTCTACAAAACAAAAAAGCTCATGAAAACTCATTCGCCTGACCAGAGGTGTTAGTAGTAACAACAATCATAATAATGACCATGGTGGCAGAAGGCTTTAGTTTGTTATTTTGTTACATGATTTATCCTCGTCCCTTTCACTGATGTCCACATAAGTGAGTCAACGAAGTAAAAGACATTTGTTCTGTGTCCCTGGTCAACAGAGAAGATGTCAGGACAGACACTTGGCCTGGGGCCATTAATCATGAGCCTGGGCTGCTTACAGGTGTCAACTCTCACTTACTGACAAGTGTGAGACCTGTCCTACAACACAAACATCCACTAAATGAGCTGACTGCGCCATCTGGAATCTCATAACGCTTCCGCCCGCAGACACCGAATTTTCTCCTGTGTCTTCTCAAAGTTGCCTTCGCCGCCCTTGTTCCTTTTCCTTTTTCATCGCTGCTATTCTCAACAGGGTCAGAGTTTGGGGGTTTAGCCAAGCAACCCTGGCACGGTGGTGGCCGACATCAGCGCTGTTGGGACTGGACAGTAAATAGGAACAGTCATCAGAGGAGAAAACGTGAGGACTGCATGCCCGTGGCGATCTCACAGAGCAGAAGGAGTGTGTAGACAGCCAGAGGCCCGCCCCTCTGCTCTGCAAGTGACAGATAAGAGAGGCAGAAGGATAGGAATGGTTTCCGGTGTGGGCTTGGCGACCAGCGTGACTCCGTGTGTCACTTGGGGAAGGAAGGATGTGTCAGGATCACGGTGAGGACCAAGGCTTCAGAGGAGACACAGCTCGGCGTGTGGGCCCATGGTTCACAGTGGGCGGAAAAGCGACCAAATGGCCACAGATGCTCCTGACCATTTGGTCAAATCTCCTGTTTCAGGATTTAGATTCATCTGATGCTGTCCCTGAATCACACGAGTCCCTGCTGGACACCGTGAAGGGCCGGCCGGGTCTTCTCAGTGGGAAACAGCGGGCTGTCTGTGGACGCACTAAAAGCGTGTGACCAGCGGCATCACACGGGATCAGAGCCGGCACCCTGCCGAGGGGTCCTGTGGCTGACCATGGTGACAGTGTGTGGGGATGACTGTGGAACACTGTTATCACAGGAGAAATGGGCGCTCTGTCTTCGCTGACAATTCTCATCACTAAAACACGGCCACTTACCACACAACCTCCTTCCAAAGGAAAACATCCACGTGTTTTAAGAAGGTGGGTATGAAAATCCAACTCAAGGAAATCTTTCTGTTTATAGTCAAGTGTTTGAAAATTCACTGTAGACATGGAGCAAGGTTGGATTTTTTCCCCGATACAGAGACACCTTGAGCCTCTTTCTACCAAGCAGAATGCAAGAACAAAGAACCCACGAGCATTTTAAAGCGAAGTTAAAAATTACATTGTGAGATCAAGTTGCATGATCTGACTTGGATAGCAATTCCAGGTTAGGAATATTTCACATGACACTGGACTTCGGAAGTGATTGATTAATTATCACAGGATCCAGAGTCCTTCCAAAAGGCCTTGGGGTCAGGGGTCGGGGATAGAAATCGTTCACCCAGAAAGATGACAAGTACATGCTCTCCCTTTCTTAACAGCTTTATTGGCCAGGCTTCCATTTCTAACGTGCGGAAGGCACACAGCTCTGTTTCCTTTTCTTCCCATCTTAAAAATGATCACACACTCAGTGCGTAAGGTGCCAGCCTGCGAACCTAGAGGTCGTTGGTTCGATTCCCAGCCAGGGCGCATAACCAGGTTGCAAGCCAGGACTCCAGCCAGATCCGTAGCTGGAGGCAGGTGAAAGGCAACCATACATTGATGTCTCTCTCCCTCTTTCCCTCTCTCCCTCCCCTCTCTCAAAAAATAATAAATAAAATCTTTTAAAAAAAATGATCACACAGCTCACCTGGAGGACCCGTGAGAGTGACAGGCAATCAATGCTTGGACATCTGCGGCTCTGAACCCCCATCCCCCGACACCTCTCCAAAGTCTTGATTTCAGGGCTGGCCTGCCAAACTCTACCACGACATAGCCCCAGGGGGTCCAAGGAGCCTAGCTACAAACCAAAAGCAGCTCTGGGCAGGGGCTTATTCCTCAGAAACTAAAATTCCAAAGCGAAAATCATACATCTCCCATCAGCCACTACAGAGGCCTTGGTTTCCATCTGAAAAAGAGTGAAGCTACCTGAGGCATTTCAAACCAAAAGGTGTGATTTGCACCATGTGACTGGAGCGCTCCTGTGGCCGTCCTGGAGAGGACTAGAAAGGGACATGAGGCTGCCATCATGGAGGAGAGCCACGGCCCTGGTGAGAGGTGGCTGGAACGGTTCGACCCAGACAGGCGGGATGGAGGGTGTGAAAGACAGAAAGTCAGGGCAGCTGCATCAGCTGAGTTGGGACAGAACCCTGACAAAGCTCGTGTGGGAGGGGCAACTCCGTTTAGCTCTGGGGCCCTTGGGCCTGATCGTTGGCTGGTCCACTGACTTTTAGTGGAACACAAAGTAATGCATCTTCAAATCAGTGGCGGCTGCAGTTTGACAACATGCCTGTTATGTCTTGACTTTATTTTGATTTAAAACAGGAGATACAGCTTCAATATTGTTTTCCATCCATTTAACCAACTATCTCAGGAAGTACCACTCCTTGTTTACTTCCAATTTGATTCTTTTGGGTGTTTTTCTATTGCCTGTTGCCTTTTCCTGCTTATTCTTTCTTCAGCACAAGGATGTCTTCTCATTTTACCCTCATGACAAATTTCAGTGCTATGTAATGCAAATATCTGTGAAGACTTGCACTCCCTCCAAAATAGATTCTGGTAGAATCTGTTTATATACTCCACTGGTTTTTATGATTTTCTACCAACTGTATTCACTTTCTATTCCTGCAAACATACGACCACAAACTGAATGGCTGGTTCAACCCGTCCTCTTCTCTGCAACCCACCTGGCTGTGACCCGCTGGTTGTCAGCCTGCCTTCTCATCTGGACATTGGCCCGTTTGTTCTTGGCCTTATAGCTGATGTATTAGGTTTAGAACATTTGGACTATGACCTGCTGGATGAGGAGAGACAAGCCACTCACAGGGGGTCAGCAGGGAGCTCCCTCAGTGGTCAAGCTCCCACTGTGGGCAACTGAAAACCCTGGGGCTGTTTTCCTTGCACCGGTGGTCACCCTCACTCGGAGGAAGTCAAGTCACAAAGTGTGTTACCTATGGATCCCAGAAAGGGGAGGGGGTGAGTGGGGGAAGGGCCACCCTCCATCCCAGTAAGGCAGAAAGAAAAGAAGGAAGGAAGGAAAGAAGGAAGGAAGAAGGGAAGGAAAGAAGGAAGGAAGGAAGGTAAAAGGGCATCTGTAGGACCGATAGAAAACCAGGGCACTACCTATACCCAGGACCACCCTTCACAGGAAAATTCTGGAAGCACTGAGAGCAGGCGGCTCCCCCCCCCCACCCCCCCACCCCCGCCATGGAAGGAGACCAAGGGTACCGGGGTGTCAGTCGTCAGTCTATTATGGTCATGAAATTCCTGGCCATGGGAGGATTTTAAGACTCACACTCCTCCCATAAAGATTCAAAGGTGAATATGAAGTCACGAATTAAATTTTAACTATGACAACACAAGGTCAAAGGATTTGGTGAAGGATTTACAAGCCAAAACAGTCGGTTTGGAAACTCTGTATATTTTCAAGTGGAGAGGAGAGCCTTCACGGGGGCAGAAGGAACGCATTTTTGTCCCCGATCAGGTTAGTCTTTCTCTTACGCTCTTCATGAAAACGAGCATTTCGCGAGAACGGGCCTTCTCTGTTAGAGCTCTGATTCAATGTACTTAGCAATCGTTTTGCTTAAAAAAAGTCAATTTCCATGGGTTTTTCACAAGGAAAAAAAGAATGCGTATTTTCAGGGAGAGAGCAGGTGACAGCCGTGAGGACGCAGAGGAGGAGGGCGTGCACGTGGGGTCCGTGGTGTGTGACAGAGGCGCAGATTGGGACGTGTGAGCGCGGGCACATGTGCACACACGCTGAAATGAGCAGCTGCCCCAGGAGTTGGTCCCATGAGGGGCAATGGCGGCTGAACATGGCTCACTTCAAAACTCTTGGTAAATCCACCTTAAAAATTTCATGTGTCTCTTGAGCATCCGGCATCATATAAGCTGATGCGGTCACATCTCAAGGTGTCGACCAGCGAGCGGTGCGTGACCAGCACCACTGAATTCAGCCAAAGGACCAAAGGACCAGCTGGCTTCAGCGCCCACTTGGCTTCTGCTCCGTTGGACTCACGCTTAGCTGAGCACCCTGTCCCCACCCCTGGGCTGGGGCGCTGGGGAGAGTTAGGGTGACATTAATGAGCACATCTTGCCATTCTCTGAATACATAGGGAAAAAAGGAATTTATTTTACCTTCACTCCTTCCTGATGCTCTCCCTTTCTTCCTCGAGCCTGACCTTCAGCCATGTCCTTCTGCCCAACAGCTCCTTCTGAAAGCCCCCATTGGCGTGAAGGCCTTGGTTCTGCTGTTTGGTCTTTATTTCTTTCCCTTTTGAGGGATGATCTCACCGGAGGGAGAATCATGGGCTGGCAGGATTGCGGCTTGCTGTCTATAGTGTTAGGTTTGCTGTTTATGTTTAATCAACCATGGAGGAGCCATGAACGTCCAACATCGAGGGCAGCACAGGATGGAGCACCGGGGATCCTCTGCTGGGCGTTTAAGTCCGAGGGGCTCTGGGAGGTGGGGCGCTCCTCCCGAGCGGCTGCTGGCCCTGCTGACACAGCACGTTTCGCACCTGCAGGACGGAGGACAAACCTTCGCAAGAGGTGAAGGTGCTGGTCAGCTGTGCAGCGAATGGATAACCAGGCCCCTTCCCAGAAAGGTAGTTCTCCTTCACCCCTCAAATGCACCTCCTCCTTCTTAAATGCGACCCCGTACACTCCAGGTGAGAGGGTTTTCCATGAAAACATATAACAGGTCTGAGGTGTTCAGGAAAGGAGCTGACTGTCCAGTAGGAAGCCTAAATGAAGAGTCTCCAGGTGCTGGAGGCCCACACCCCAGTCACGGACCCCCGTGCACTGTGCGTGGTCAGCCGGTGGAGACCCCGAAGCAGGTGTGCTCGTCTTGTTCTTCCTGAAGAAGCCCGTGAAGCACAGGGGCAGGGGGAGGCCCGAGTCACTGCATCCTCAGACATCAACAGCTGAGAGGTCGCTAACCACGTTTTCTGGACCAACCCCTCCTCCTGAGTGTGGAGCCTGTCATGTCCTGTCAGGGGGGGCGCACTCCCAGAAGAGGAGGAGCTGGGGGGTGAGCTGGGGGCCTTCCCCGTTTATGGTCGGGGGCCTGTTAAACTTCCTATTTCTGCTGGTACCAACCATGATATTTTCAGGTCGATCACGTCATCTATGTTCACATTCCTACATGACCATCCAAACTCATCAATACATAAAGCCGATAAACAAAATTATACTTACGTATGTCTATGCTGTTGATTTCTGCCCTGATGCTGCGAATCTCCTTCCTTTTAGGTTCTTTCTGTTTGTTCCTTCTTAGATTTTCTAAGTCTTCCAGTTTTCTGCTTTTCTGATAAACCTACTTGAGGCTCTGCACTTTGCCCTAACGGTCCGTGAGTTCACTCTGAAGTCCGTTACTCTTTCCCCTCATGGGCTCCTCTTTAATCAGGATTTATTCAGAAGTCATTTCCGGTGAGATTCATCTAGGTGTTTGAGAGTTCCAGTGCTCCCCCCATTTATTCCTCAGAAACGTAATATATTAACTCACCCCGGAAGGTTCACTCGTTCCAAACAGTCAGCTGTTTGCAATGAAGCTGTGATAAACATTTCATTGCACATCTTTTTGTAAACATATGTTTTTGTTCCTCTTGGTAAATTGTCATTTGTTGACAAAACGTGACTTTGCTCAACTGAATTGCATGTGTATGTGTATTCAAAAGCATACTTGTTCCTCTGTCTCTGGACCCCCTACTTTCTTCCCCTGATGTCTACACTGCTCTCAGCTCTGGCTTGAAGGGGCCTCGAGTACGTTACACTTTGCAAATGCAATCTTTCTCTGCCCTATGCATATATGAATTTCTCTGCCGAACCATGTCAATTTGGAGAATAAAGCCACTTACTTGAGTGAAGATCCCTGTTGGTTATTAAGGACACTTAGTTCCAAGAATAAACCAGGGTATTTTTAAATGGTCCCTTTACATTTTGCCAAAGACCAAAGCCTTTGGAGGATGGGCTGAATTTTCTGGGATATTCTCGGGATTATATTTTTGGGGATGTGGGATTATTACAACATCAGCCACATCTTCCCATTGGATCAACATTCCTCAAAGGCCATTAGGTACAATAAAACTTCAAAACAATGCCTAGGTTTCCCAATTTCGGAGTGGCCCTTCCTAAAATTAGAAGCGTGTTTTGCTTTGTTTTCACTGGAGCTGCGTTTACAGTCGATGGCTTTCCTTCTGCTCCACAGCCCCGAGCTTCTGCTCGCTGCGCTTCAGTCTGGCCATCCTCCTGCAGCTCTGCAACATGATCATGGTTTCCCAGCGCTCCTGTCTGAACCTCACCATAGTCGCCATGGTGAACAGATCGGAGCCCCACGGGGTGCCCAACGCCTCCACAGAGAGGCCGCTGGACAACAGCAAGGTAGGTCAGGCGATGAGCCGTGCTGTCCATGTAAAGCCACCTGCTGCTGACCCTCCGGGCAAGACGTGAGGCAGGTCCCCGCGTGGCGGTGAAGAGCCAGCACCCCCGGAGCAGGGCCTCTTCAGAGTCAGTAAGTTGGTAAGTTGGTAAGCAAAAAGGAGAAGCATTTGACACCAGAAGGGCAAGTCAAGACACCTCCTGTTTTCTATTTAAGTCTCTGACATACAAGCCAGTTATATGTTTTATTAATTTTACCCCTGGATGGTATTGAGTGGTTACCTGTCAGATGTGGTCCAGGGGAAAATGAAAGAGGTGGGAAAATACGTTTTCCCATGTTCCTTTGCGAATGCACAGGCCAACAGGGACAGACTTTCTTATTTTTATCCCTTTTTACGCAAAATAGTATGCAATGTATTGTGCCTTGATTTTTTTAGACACTCATTAGAACCAGGCTCCAATATGACACCGATGGAGGAAGTCCCAGACAAGGAATTTAAAATAACTATAACTACTACGTTAAGGGCACTGATGGAAAGCACTGGCAATATAGAATTCCAGACAGAGCATGTCAGTAGAGAAGATGAAAACGGTAACAAGGAATAAAAGAGAGATAGTGGAAATCAAGGCAACTGTCACAAGTAAACAATACCTTTATGGGTTCCCATGCAGTCACGACACAGCCAAGGAAAGGATCTGGGAGCCTCAATGTGGCCAACAGGACCTTCCCAAGCTGAAGGAAAAGAGAATGCACGCAATGTTTAACAGAACATTCTAGAATACAACAATTTTAAAACAATTTTAAAAGCCCACCCCTAGCAGAGTGACCCACAATCTGGAGGGCACTCGAACTTGGTGCTCCTCTCTGGGCAGCAAGGAGATTGAGCCCCACATAGGACACCCCAGATGAAGACCAGCACCTGAGAGACCAGCCGGCACAGCGTCCAGCCCTGCACGCCTGCAAGGCCCCTGGCCCTGGGCCCCACGCTGCCGCAGCCAGCGGAGAAACGGGCCTCAGGGGCCTTCCCCTCTGCTCACCCGCCTCGGGACCCGGGGCAGAAGCAGCTGTCGAAAGCGCGCACACTTGCTGTAAAAGATAGTTTGCTGACGCTAAACCAGCCCTGAAATGTTACGGGGACTCATTTGAGCTGAAAAGAAATGACCCTCATTAGGAAAAGAAAGATGCATATAAAAGTATAACTCTTACTAGTAAAGGTGAACAGGTAGCAAAGCTCAGAACAATGTAATGTTGTGAAGATGGTGGCTTCATCACTTATAAATCTGGTATGAGAGTTAAAAGACAAAAGTAGTCCAAATGGCTACAATCATTTGCTGAGGGATACACAAGATAAAAGGACGTCAACTGAGCCTTGGCTGGGTGGCTCCATTGGTTAGTGTTGTCTTGTACACCAAAAGGTTGCAGGTTTGGTCCCCTGTCTCTGTCCCCGACCCCTGTTCCTCTCTCTAAAAAAATCAATAAGCCCTGGCTGGTGGCACAGTGGATAAGGTGCCAGCCTGCAGACCCAAAGGTCACTGGTTCAATTCCCAGCAAGGACACATAACCAGGTTGCAAGCCAGGTCTCTGTCCAGGTCCGTGACTGGAGGCAGGTGAAAGGCAACCATACATTGATGTGTCTCTCCCTCTCTGCCTCTCTCCCTTCCCCTCTCTCTAAAAATAATAACTAAAATATTTTTAAATAAATAATCAATAAAAACATAAAATGGTATGGAGAGTAAAAATGCTCTGCCTTAGACTACATCTAAACTTAAGTTGTTATCAACTTAGAACAGGTTATTATAAATGTAAGTAGTTGTGTGTGAGCCTGACAGTCACCACAGAGCAGAAACCTACAGTAGAAACACAAAAGATAAAGAAGACTTGAAGCCTTCCACTAGGGAAAATGACCAAATCAGGAAGCGAGGAAAAGAAGAAGAAAACAACAGAATAACTACCATGTGGGCAGAAAACGAAGAACAAAATGGCAATAAGTACATACCTGTCAATAATCACTTTAAATAGAAATGGAGGGAATTCTCCGATCAAAAGACAGATAGATAATAACTGAACGGATTAAGAAGATAAGATCCATCTATACGGAACCTGCGAGAGCCTCACTCCACATGTAAGGACACACACAGACTGAAAGTGAAGGAATGAAAACAGATTTCATGTAAGTGGAAACCCAAAGAAAACAGGGGTACTTATACTTATTTCAGACAAAGTAGACTTGAAAACAAAGGCTGTAATAAGGAAAAAGAAGGCTATCTCATAATGATAAGGGGGTCAATCCAACAAGAGGTTGTAAATAACTTTTTATGCACCCAACATAGGAGCACCTAAGTACAGAAAGCAAATAGTAACAGAACCAAAGTCAGTAATAGCAATACAACAAAAGGAAAGATTCTGAGACCCCCTTACATCAATGGCTAAATCATCCAGACAGAAAATTGACAAGGAAACATTGGCCTTAAGGGACACATTAGGTGACATGAACTTAACAGATATTTACACAACATGTCACCCAAAGCAACACAATATTATTCCACAAACGCTAGGATGGATCAACGCCTGCAAATCAATCGATGTGATATACCACATCAAAAATAAGGACAGGAATCATATACTTATCTCAATAGATGCAGAAAAGTCCCTTGACAAAATTTAACATCCACTTAAAATAGAAACTTTCGAAGTGGGAGTACAGGAAATGGACCGCAACTTAATAAAGGCCAGACGTGGCCTGCTCACAACTCACATAATGCCAAATGGTGGGAAGCTGGACCAAGGCAAGGATGCCCGCCCATCCTCCCACCTTTTTTCAACAGAGTACGGAATCCTAGTGAGGTCAGCAAGTAAGAAAAAGAAACAAAAGAGACATCCGAATCAGAATGAAAGAAGTATATAACTCACTATTTGCAGGGGGCATGCTACACGTTACATGTAGAAAACCCTAAAGACACCATCAAAAACTAATAAACAAATTCATTACAGTGGCAGAAAACAAAACGAACACACCAAACTCTGTTGCATTTCTACACACTAATAATCAACTAGCAGAAAGAAAAATGAAGAAAACAATTTCATTTATAGTTGCATCAGAAAGAATAATGAACACAGGCGGTGAACCATACATGCACGCAAACTATAAGACACTGATGAAATAAATTCAAGAGGACATAAATAAATGGAAAGATATCCCATATTCATGGATGGAAAGAATTCATATTTTTGAAATGTTCATACTACCCAATGCAAATTACACCTCCAGTGTAATCCCTATCAAAATTTTACAATCCCTATCAAAATTTCAGCTGTCTTTTACACAAAAGTAGAACAAAAATAGAACAAACACTTCCTGATCTCTAACAATGTTACAAAGGTATCATAATCAAAACAGTGTGGTACTGGCATAAAAACAAGTACAGGGATCAATGGATCAGAACAGAGAGCCCAGAAATAAACCCACGGATATGAGGACAATTCATTTAGAACAAAGAAGCCAACGATGGACAATGAGGAAAGGAGAGTCTCTTTGATAAACAGAGCCGGGAAATCGAGACCCATATCTTACAGCACTCACAAAAATAAAATCAAATAGATCAAAGATTTGGTGGAAGATTAAAAACATAAAACTTTTAGAAGACAACATAGGCAAGTCAGCTCATTGATATTGGTCTCAGCTATGACTTTTTATAATTAGCAACAGTATTGCATTGTTGAAAGCAAATAAAAGAATAAAGTTTAAAAGTTCTCATCACAAGAAAAAAATTCCGTAACTCTGTATGGTAAGAAATGTTAACTGTGACCCTTTCGCAATAGATGCGCATATCAAGTCGTGAGTTTGTCGGCCTGACCCTAATGGTTGTCTCTAACAGGAAGAAGACGAGCAAGAAGAAAAAGGTCTCTGCTGGGGTGGGGCTGGGGTCAGACAGGGCACCAGTGACAAGATGCCGCTGCCCACGGAAGTCCTGTTGCCAAGGAAACAGGAAGTTCCCATGAGAGAGACCATTGGGCCAGGGAGCCTCCTTCCCATGGTTCAGCTGCTGGCCCCGTTTCCTCACCTGTGTCCCCAAATATGCAGAGTGACCAGATGCCTCTGCTTTTCTTCCAGAACCCCGTGTACAACTGGAGCCCCCAAAGCCAGGGGATCATCTTAAGTTCCATTCTGTACAGCATGCCTGTCGCCCAGATCATCTTCGGGTACCTGTCCGGAATCTACCCCATTAGGAAAATGATCAGCTCAGCGTTATTACTGAGCTCCCTGTGCAACCTGCTCCTCCCGCTGGCTGCAGGAGGGGGCGAAGTCGTGGTCATCGTCTGCCGCTTGGCCCAGGGACTCTGCCAGGTAGGATGGCCGTGCAGAGGCTGAACAGGTAATAACTCTCAGGAAGAGTCAGGGACCGAATATCCGAGTTGTCTCCTTGCAGGGGACCTTGCACGTGGCTCAGTACGTGGTGTGGATCAAGTGGGCTCCTCCTTTGGAGCGAAGCCAGCTTACCTCCATGAGTGTAGCAGGTAGGTCATGTCATCGTGCCAGGCAGGTTTGCCCCCCACAGTCATCTCGAGGGTCACAATCTTCCCTGAGGTCCAGCACCCTTCTTTTCAGAGAGGAGAAGCTTGCTTCTCGCACAGACCAGAAAACAAGAGGGAGGAGCACACGTTTTGTTCCCATCCCTGAGCAGAGCTGCCCGCTATGGGTGATGGCGCACTGCTGCCATGAGGCCGTCTGGTCTCCACTTCCGGACACCCACCCTCATGAGGGCCCTTCTTTGTGCCTCTGATTAGGAAATATGCTGGGGCCCTCCATCGCCATGTTTATGGCTGGATTTATCACTCAGTCCCTGGGCTGGCCCATGGTCTTCTACATCTTTGGTAAGTCTCTTTCTGCGAAACTCCAGTTCTTATTGAGAACTGGAAAAACAGAAATTAAAAATTAGAACCAAATAGAATGTCATAATTTATGTGAAATTAATGATGTTTAAAATTATGAATTTCGCCCCTGGATGGTGTGGCTCAGTGGATAGGCGCCTACCTGCGAACCCAAAGGTCGCTGGTTCGATTCCCAGCCAGGGCAGGTACCCAGGTTGCAAGCCAGGTCTCCAGCCAGGTCCATAGCTGGAGGCAGGTGAAAGGCAACCATACATGGATGCTTCTCTCCCTTTCTTCCTCCCTCCCTGCCCTTCTCTCTGAAAATAATGAATTAAGTCTTATTTTTAAAATTATGAATTTCATACAGGAAGGAGAATCAGATTTATTGATACAGCATAAGCAAGGCAGTCCCGAGCACACCGCTGCCAGGGCAGGGGATCGGGAGAGGCCCAGGGGCATCCCCGGTCCGTAAATGTCCTTCTGTGGGGAGAGGCAGCTGTGGATACAGAGAATTGTCCAAAGTGTGAGGCCTGTTGCCAAGTTTCAGAAAAGCAAGAGGAAGTCCAGGCTCTCATACCGATCATGAAAAATGCCACTTTGGGCCGCGCATGATGGAGAGAGCAACTCCAGCTCTGTCTGCCCTGCCTCATGACAGGTGCCATCGGCTTGGCCCTCAGCCTGCTCTGGTTCATCATGTTTTACGATGAGCCCGGGGAGCACCCATGCATCAGCCTCCGGGAGAAGGAGTTCATCACGTCCTCCCTCGCCCAGCAGGTGAGCCGCAGGGCGCTGGGCCTGGGGCGGAGCTGCGGCGGGGCTCCAGCTGCCCCCATGGCTCACGAGGGTCTTTCCCTTCCAGACCAGCTCCGCGGGAACGTCGGTGCCCATCAGGGCCATGCTCAAGTCTCGACCAGTCTGGGCCATCACCCTCACTACTTTTGCTTTTGCCTGGATGAACAATGCCATATATTTTTACATGCCAACATTTTTCAACTCCAAGCTTCACATTAACCTGCAAGATGTGAGTATCCCTTCTGTGCTCCCGACGGAGGGTCCGGGTCCGTTCTCGGCTTCCAGCCCTGGCCCACCCCGCACGGCCTAGGGGACGCTCTTTACCCAGCGACCCACGGTTCCAGCGTTCATATCACCCAGAACAAAAGCGTAGACGTGGCGTCCGGCCCTCTCACAGTAAGTCCCCCTGCCCCGCTCCTGGGGGACTGCCCTGGAATCTTCTGTTGTCTGATGTCATCGTAGCCAGGAAGAAAACTCTTGCAGGAAGGGGGGTGGGCTAGCCACTTGGGGGCATTCTGTAACAAGGCCGCAGTCACCCAGCCCCGGGCCAGCTCCCAGCAACTCAGTGTTACCCTCCTGGAGACGGCGGAGCTGCGAGGACGCAGGGCAGCAGGTCCTGGGCCAGTGGCAACCGTTCCCCTCTGCGTTCGTCCGTCTGTCTGTCGTGTGCCAGGCTGGGGTGTCCCACTCTCCCCGAGGCTTCCTGACAGCCCACCCAGCGATGTCAGGCTCCGCGGTTCTAAAAATAGAAAGGACAGACGGCGACCTCTGCTTCTGACCTCAGATCTACCCTCCTCTTTCTCTGGGGGAATTGGGCCCCAGGAGAAGTGGGGGGTTTGGGGGGGGCCCAGCGACGGTTCCCTGGAGGGCAGCGCCCGTTCAGCGCTGGCCCCCGTGCCCCTCATGGCCATCTTCCCCCTCAGAACGGGCTGGTGTCGGGGCTCCCCTACCTGCTGGCCTGGATCTGCAGCTTGCTGTCAGGGCACCTGGCCGACTTCCTCCTGACCAGGGAGGTTCTCAGGCTACTCACCATCCGGAAGCTCTTCACCATGCTGGGTGAGTACCAGCCAAGGCTCCTCAGGCTCCGGGGGGCCCTGCGTCCCACCCAGGCTGCCCCTGACCGTGGTCTGGACGCCCGCAGGGCTCCTCCCGCCCAGCATCTTCCTGGTGAGCCTGCTGCATCCGAGCTCCACCCACCTCAGCACCATCACCTGCCTGACGCTGGCCAGCACCATGTCCGGCCTCCCCATCCCCGGCATGATGATCAACGCGATGGACATCGCTCCCAGGTAGGGGCTCGGGCACCGTGCCGTTCACTGCAGCCAGGCTCCTGGGGCTCACTGCGAGGTTCGCTTCTTGGGGATCCCGGCCAGCTTGACTCTGCATGAGGAGAGCTCAACTCAATTTCCAGCGGGCAGGCATGTCTCCAGGGCCCTGGGCCTCATGACAGCCCCCTCAGCTGGTGGCATTTACTTTGTAACAAGGAAACGGAGGTTCAGATGCTTCGATGTCAGCCTAAGATCTCACTGCTGATGGGGGATCTTAGCCAGGGTTTTCATCCAGATCTGTGTGGCACAACAGCTTTGGCTCTATTTATTATGCTACGCCACCATTTTAGATAAAATAAGTGTGAGTACTGAGAGCAGCCAGCCGTTCGCACACCCACAGGCTGCAGGGAGCCCAGCCCCACGGTGCCTGGTGGGACTGGCACACACGTTAGAGAACACAGATCCCTCTGGGCTCTGTAAGGCAGCAGTCCTGTGCGCAGGGGCGGAATCAACCAAGAACAACCCACTTTGCCCCAATCCTAGAGAGAACCTTGCCTGTCAGATCTGCGCAAGCCGAGGGCCAGGCTAACAAGGCCATGTATCTATTTGATTTACTCAGTTCCAAGATCCTCCTCAAAAATGCCCATGGGTTTTCCGATCGCTTGGAATTGTGGAAAGAGGTAAAAGGATGATTTGCTAGAGAAAGAACCAGCTAACTCTTGACAACAGGTAACTTAAGAATGTAGACGCGTACAGAGACAGGAAATTATAAGGCGCTGCCCTTCACAGAACAGTTTTTACAAGCCTGCCGTGCCCCCGGGTGAGAGCAGGGACATGAACTCACAGAAGCTGACCGGGTTACTGGCCATGGACGGCCATGCTCCCGCCTCCCTGGTGACTCAGGTCTCACGGGACCGGCCGGAGTGGCATCGGGCCGGGGGCTCCGAGGCCGTGGTGGTGGGGCCACTGCCGAGTCAGCAGATTGGAGGAACGTCTTTGTCTCTCAGGCTAGCTCACCCCAGCCTTTGGGGCATCTGTCTACGTGTAATGTCACGACCACCTACCTTTGTATTGGTTACGCTGTCTTTTACGAATGGGAGGGAGACAAAACCTATTTACGCAAGAATGTTGCTCCTCATCTCCCTCCCCGGGCTATTAAAGAGAAGCCCCTCAGGGGATAAGTCTCTCAACCAACTACTTCGGGGAACTGAAGTCTCGGGTAGGATGAAGAGGAGGATGGGAAGCCCTGTGTATAGAACAGGGGTGGCAGGGAGGGAGGGGCGACAGCAGAAGAGGTTCCTGAGAACCTGTTTGGGAAACTAGATGGTGGGTGCGAACACCGGGGGGAGCGCTGCCGCCCCCTCGGGGGTGACATGGGTGCATCTCAGATGCTCTGTGAGGCGTCAGGAGGCTCCGTCCCCACTCTCACTCCTCACACGGGGGCTCCCAAAGACGGTTTCATCACCGTGTGTCATGTTGGGCCCCCCGCGCACTGGGACTGAGCCGTGGTTCAGAATTCAGAACCTTATTCAGGTTCCGCTAAACCGTGTCAGGCCAACTCATGAAACCAGGGGGGTCAAAACTCTACTTCAGGGGCCGGTTGCCCTCCAACCTGCGTGTTCCGTGGGCTGACGCAGTGGACAGGAGCAGTGTCCGCGCTGGTGGCTTCCACAACATTGTCCTGCATCGGAACGGGCTGTTTCCACCCGCCCACGGGACACCTGCTGCTGGGGACGGGGCGTCCTGAGGGGGCACCAGCAACGCCCTCACCTGGTCTCTCCGGGGCCTTGTCTGATGGAGAAGAAAAGCCTCTCTTTCAGTGAAAACAGAGCCTGCAGCTCTCAGAATCCGGAAGGAGACCCCGGTCGTGAAAGACGTCCTCCTTACAGAATGTATAATAGGATAAACGCAGAAAGCACCCCTGGACTCTCCTAAGGAACTGCTCCGGCCGGGCCGAGGGCGGGGAGAGACAGAGGCCGCACACACAGCACGAGGCTGAAATGGTGAAAACCGGAAGCCAATTTCTCACATGCAAAAACCCAATCAATCAATGAATCCATAATCACTGTTAGCCCAGAGGTCCAAAAAGTTCCTTCAGGAAGTAAGGTAACAGAAAAATGTCTTCAGCAAACTGATTCATCAGCAGCGGATGTGCAAGTAGGAGGGTCGGGGTGGGACTCTTCTCAGGCCCGAGTGTTGGGGGACAGAGGTCACGGAACAAATCAACAACGGAGCAAGAAAATGTCAGAGTAAATCAAATAATTCCCAAGCTCGCAAAACGAAAACAATATTTTTCAGTGTATAAAATATATGGAAATAGCCCCGGCTGGTGGCACAGTGGATAAGGTGCCGGACTGCAAACCCAGCCAGGACACAGAACCAGGTTGCAAGCCAGGTCTCCAGCCAGGTCCGTGGCTGGAGGCAGGTGAAAGACAACCACACTTCGATGTCTCTCTCCCTCTCTGCCTCTCTCCCTTCCCCTCTCTCTAAAAATAATACATAAAATCTTTTTTTAAATATGGAAGTAAAGGGTATAACTATATGTAAAACAGAAGAGAATATAAATGAATTTGTGTTCTGAGATGCTTTCATTATGGGAATGTGTAATAATATTAATTTATACTAGACTAAGGCAAATAAAAATGTATGCTTTTATCTTTGAGATGAATACTGAGAATGGTAAAGTTTAAAGGGAATGATATATTTTAAAAATTAATGACAAAGAAATCAAGAGTGAATTTAAAAAGCAATATAGACTAGATCAAAAATGAAAATGATGGTCATTTTAAATGAAATGTATCAGAAAAACATGAACCATAAAAAGACTAAATCTTCCAAATTTGACTCTATACTGAAATAAAGTAAAAAATACAATGTAATAGAGTAAATGATAAATACAGGAAAGGAGATTAGATGCCATAGACTTTAAAACAAGATGTCTTACTGGAGACAAAAGAGGGTTTTTTTATTAATTTTATGTACTATTGTTGTATTACAGTTGTGTCATTTCCCCCCATTCCTCTCCCCTTCCTCCCTTCCCTGCCCCATCTCCCGCAGTCATTCTTCAGCTCCCTGTCCATGTCCATGGGTCCTTCATATTAGCTCCTCATCTGATCCTTTACCCCGATTTCCCCCTTCTCCCCCACCCTTCTAGTCACCGTCATTCTGCTCCTTTTTTCCCCCTGTCTCTTGGTCCTTTCTGCCCACCTGCTTGCTGTGTTCCTTAGTCTCCTATATTAAGTGAGAGTATATGGTATTTAACTTTTGCTGCCTGGCTTAGTTCACTGAGCATGGTGCTCTCCAGCCCCATCCATGCTATTGCAAAGGGTAGCAGTTCCTTCTTTCTTTCTGCTGCATGGACCTCCATTGTGTGAATGTACCACAGTTTTCTGATCCCCTCATCCACTGAAGGGCACTTGGGCTGTTTCCAGCAGTTGGCTATTGTAAATAGTGCTGCTATGGACATAGGTTCTTCTGAATTGGTGTTTCAGGGTTCTTCGAGTATAATCCTAGCATAACTGGGTCATAAGGCAGTTCTAGTCTTGGTTTTTTGAGGAAATTCCATACTGTGTTCCATAGTGGCTACACCAGTCTGCATTCCCACCAGCAGTGCGTCAGGGTTCCCTTTTCCCCACAGCCTCATCAGCACTTGTTGTTTGTTGATTTGTTGACGATGGTCATTCTGACGGGTGTGAGGTGGTATCTCATTGTGGTTTTAATTTGCATCTGTCTGAAGGCTCATGATGTTGAGCATTCTTTCATATGCCTGTGGTCCCTTTGTATGTCTTCCTTAGAGAAGTGTCTGTTCAGGTTCTTTACCCATTTTTTTAATGGGGCTGTCTGTCTCCCTGGTGTTGAGTCATATTAGTTCTTTACATATTTTGGAGATCAAACCCTTGTCTGAGGTGTTATAGGCAAATATGTTTTCCCTTATGGTCAGTTCCCTTTTCATTTTGTTGATGTTTTCTTTAGTTGAGCAGAAACTTTTCAGTTTGATGTAGTCCCATTTGCTTATTTGTTCCTTTATTTCCCTTGACCAGGGAGAGTATCAGTGAAAATATGGCGGCGTGGGATATCCGCGATTTTTTTGCCTATGTTGTCCTCTGGGACTTTTATGGTGACACAGCTTATTTTTCAGTCTTTTATCCATCTGGAGTCTATTCTGGTGTATGGTGTAAGTTGGTGATCTAGTTTCACTTTTTTGCATGTGCCTGTCCAGTTCTCCCAACACCACTTGTTGAAGAGGCTATTTGCACTCCATGTTATGCTCCTTCCGCCTTTGTCAAATATTAGTTGCCCATAGAGTCTTGGGCTTATTTCTGGGCTCTCTATTCTGTTCCATTGATCTGTTTGTCTATTCTTCTGCCAGTACCAAACTATTTTGATTACTATGGCGTTATAACATAGTTTGATATCTGGTATTATGATTCCTCCTACTTTGTTCTTCTTTCTCAAGATTGCTGTAGCTATTTGGGGTCATTGTTACTCCATATAAATTTTTTGAAGTATTTGTTCTAAGTCTGTGAAATATGACATTGGTATTTTAATAGGGATTGTATTGAAGCTATAGATGGCTTTGGGTGGTATGGACATTTTAATGAGGTTAATTCTTCCCATCCATGAGCATGGTATATGGTTTCATTTATTTGTATCTTCCTTAATTTCTTTCTTCAGTGTTGTGTAGTTTTCCAAGTACAGGTCTTTTATCTCCTTTGCTAAATTTATTTCTAGGTACTTTTTTTCATTGTTGCTATAGTAAATGGGATTTGTTTTCTAGCTTCTATCTCTGATATTTCATTATTGGTGTGTACAAATGCCTTCGATTTCTGGATATTATCTTTGTATCAGCAATTTTGCCAAGTTCACTTAATGGCTTGCGTGGTTTTTTAGTGGCGTCTATAGGGTTTTCTATGTACACTATCATGCCATCTGCAAATAATGACGGTTTTACTTCCTCCTTTCCAAATTGGATACCTTTGATTCCTTCTTCTTGTCTGATCACTGTGGCTAGAACTTCCAAGACTATGTTGAATAGAAGTGGTGAGAGTGGACACTCTTGCCTTGTTCCTGACCTGAAGGGAAAGGCTTCCAGTTTTTGCCCATTGAGTATGATGTTGGCTGCAGGTTTCCCGTACATGGCCTTGATTATGTTGAGGTATGCTCCCTCTATTTCCATCTTGCTGAGGGTTTTTATCGTAAAAGGGTACTGTACTTTACCAAATGCTTTTTCAGCATCCATTGATATGATCATATGGTTTTTGTCTTTTGTTTTGTTTATGTGGTATATTATATTTATTGAGTTGAGAATATTGTATCATCCCTGCATCCCTGGGATGAATCCCACTTGGTCATGGTATATGATCTTTTCAATATATTGTTGGATCCGGTTTGTCAATATTTTGTTGAGAATGTTAGCACCTGTGTTCATCAGAGATATTGGCCAGTAGTTTTCTTTCTTTGCTGTGTCTTGACCTTGTTTTGGGGTTAGAATAATACTGGCCTCATAGAAAGAGTTTGGGGGTCTTCCTTCTTGGGTTTTTTGGAATAGGTTGAGAAGAATGGGAATTAGTTCTTCCCTAAATGTTTGATAAAATTCACCTGTGTAGCCAGCTAGCTGGTCTGGGGCTCTTGTATGCTTGGAGTTTTTGATTACTTCTTCAATTTCACTAGTTATTATTGATCTATTCAGGATTTCTGCTTCTTGACTTAGTTTTGGTAGGTTATACATTTCCAGAAGTTTGCACATTTCACCCAGGTTGTCAAATTTCTTGTCATAAAGTTGTATGTAGTGATGTCTTACAATCCTCTGTATTTGTGTGGTATCGGCTGTGATTTCTTCTCTGTCATTTCCGATTTTGTTTATTTGGGTCCTCTCTCTTTTTTTCTTAATAAGCCTAGTTAAAGGCTTGTCAATTTTGTTATCTTTTCAAAGAATCAGCTCCTGGGTTTATGGATCCTTGGCATTGTGCTTTTAGTCTGTATGTCACTTAGTTCTGCTCTGATCTTGATCATTTCCTTCCTTCTACTTGCTCTGGACTTTGTTGTTGTTCTTCTAGTTCTTGTAGCTTTATGGTTAGCTTGTATGAGTCTCTTCTAACTTTTTTTGGGTAGGCCTGTATTGCTATGAACTGTCCTCTAAGGACTGTCTTTACTGTGTCCCATAGGTTTTGGGCTGTTGTGTATTCATTGACATTTGTTTCCAGAAATTTTCTGATTTCTTCTTTGATCTCATTGTTAACCCACTCATTACTTAATAGTATGTTATTCAGTCTCCATGAATTAGAATATTTTCCTTGAGGTTGGATTCTAGTTTCAAAACATTGTGATCTGAGAAGATGCTTGGTATGATTTCAAGTTTCTTGAATTTGTGGAGGTTTGTCTTGTGTCCTACCATGTGGTCTATCTTTGAGAATGTTTCATGTGCATTTGAAAAGAATGTGTATTTTCAGCTAAAACCTTTCTTTATTAATATTGATTTCTCTTTGTCTTGTGACTTTCTCCCCCCTCTCCTTTTTTTTTTTTTTTTTTTTTTTTTTTTTTTT
>PVIW01010340.1:0-44843 GCA_004026585.1 Noctilio leporinus
TGGTTGCTTCAAAATGCTTTTTTAAAATGTCTCCTTGCAGTATTCCATGAAATTAAGATATACCAGGGAAAAGTGGGAATAGCTAGAGCAGTGTGCTTGGGGCCTCTTTTTTCTTTTGGCAGAGGTGGGGGGGGGGTTTGGGGGGGGTTGGGGAGGGTGGGAGCGGCTGAGTAGGGGGAAGGCAGGGAATGCTGGCAGGGGAGGTGTAGGTGGGCAAAAGTGAGCAAGGAGGAGCAGGGTTGTGGGTCAAGGGGTCAAGGCTACACTGGAAGGCAGCACTTTGAAAGGTTCCATCCTGAAATGTGAAGCGTAAGAGGGTGGGGACCTTACCTAGGTCTTTAAGTAGAATCTTACCATTCGAAGTCCTGCCCTGCTCCCCAGCATTCGACATATTTTAGGTACTCTTTAAAAAACAAATCTCAACCTTTGATTCAGTTATGAACTATTTCAGACATACAAAAGGGGGCAGCCCTGGCTGGTGGCACGGAGGATAAGGCACCAGCCTGCGAACCCAAAGGTCCCTGGTTCAATTCCCAGCCAGGGCACATAACCAGTTTGCAAGCCAGGTCCATGGCTGGAGGCAGGTGAAAGACAACCTTACATTGAAATTTCTCTCCCTTTCTGCTTCTCTCCACTTCCTTCTCTCTAAAAATAATAAAAATCTTAAAAAAAACAAAACAAAAAGGGGCTAAGAGGCTCATGACCACCTATGTACACATGGCTCAGTTTAAGAAATAAGGCAGTTGATCCTCCAACCAGGAGGGGGTTGGGAGACAGACCCCTTGGGCAGAAGAAAGCAAGAGAATAACACCCCCACCCCTTCCCGGGATAACTGCTAATTCTACAGTCAGCCATTGGAAGCCTTGGTGCAGTCTCTGTGGTTGAGAATCTGCCGTTGGGAAACCACAGTTTTGCTTAGGGAAAATACCTATTCCGTCTGGGAATCTGCGGCTGGCAATGTGAAAATAGTTTTAAATCTGCAGTTAGTCGAATCCTCGGACGTGAAACCTGGGGGTTGGGAGGGCTCCTGTGTTTATTGAAAAAAAAAAAAAAAAAAGTTTACGTATGAATGGACTCGGCAGTTCACACCTATGTTCTTCAAGTGTCGACTGCACATGTACTGCGGAGACGCAGAGGTAAGTACCATCCTAAGTTTCCGTGCTTACTGTTGCTACTGAGGTTGTCCTTTTTCTATGACATCTGCAGGTATTTGAGCGCAATACTAGTCTTGTTTCCCATATTTTAAATTTGTAATAAAAGGGTATGTACTTTGTCAATATTTTTAATTTTCCATATTATCTGAACATGGTTTTTGAGAGTTAGCCATTTTAACTGTATAGTATTCCGTTGAATGAATCTTCCACAATTCTTTATTCATCCTCTTGCTGATAGATATTCATGAGGTTCTTTTAGGGTAAATGCTTAAGAATGGAAATTCTATACTATAAAATTTGTGCATCTAAAGCTTTTGGAGATAATTGTTGGGGATGGAGCAGTCATTCTTACTAACATAGGAGTTATTTATTCTAAACACTTTTTATCAGTTATATGCCTACCAATCAGGGATTTGCCTTATATTTTATGATGTCTGTCAGATAAAAGGACATTTTAACGTAATTGCATTTATTTATCTTTATTTCCATTTAATGACCTTTATTTTCTTTTGAATTGTGGGTTTGTTTTTGTTTTTTTACCTTGTGTAATGTGCCCTTATATTTATCAGGATCATAAAGACAGTCATTTAAATTATCTTTTGAATTTTTAAAGTTTTGATTTTCATAGTGTTACATTTGGTCCTCCATCCATTTTTAAGTTATTGCTGTGTATAATATGAAGTACCAATGAACATTGTTTATATGGATGACCAATTGTGGAAACACAATTGTTAATGAATCCACTACCCTCACTAATCTGCAAAGTCAGTCTTGTTTCTGTATATGAATTAGATATATTCCCAGAATCTGAATTCTGTGCTATTTATATATTTCTTTATCCCAATGTCAATATTACAATGAAATAACTACTGTAGCTTTATAATAAAACATAGGTATTTTTGACAAGATTAGATTAAGCTTGGTTGGACAGCATTTAAATATAAGTGAAAAAGGTACCAAGTAATATGTGTTTTCCTCCAAAAGTTTTATTTTTATAAAGTTATCTTGATTATTATTATTTGTCTTTTGCGTTTCCATATAAATTTTATAAGAGAGTTTTAAACCTTTCAAAGGATTTGGCAAAGCTTAGAGACAAAATATAATTACTTCTTTTGCAACAAAAATGTTACTGGGCCTAAAAGAATAAGATACCACTACACATCTATCAGAATGGTGAAAATCCAAAGTACTGACAACATCAGATGCTGGCGAGGATAAAGAGCAACAGGAGCTTTCTTTCATTGCTGATGGGAAGGTAAAGTATTACAGCTGCCTTGAAAGATGGTAGTTGCTTAGAAAACCAAGTATACTTATCACATGCTCCAGCAGCCGTGCTCCTTGGAGTTTACCCAAATGAACTAAAAACTTATCTTTAAACAAAAAACTTATGCACAATTATTTATAGCAGTTTTATCCATGATTGCCAAAACTTGGAAGCAACCAAGATATTCTTCAATGGGTGAACGGATAAACTGTGATACATTCAGATAATGGCATATTATTCATCAATAAAAGGAAATCAGCTAGGGGGCCACAAAAAAAAAAAAAAAAAAAAACACACAGGAAACTTCAATGCATGTTGCTGAGTGAAAGAAGTCAGTCTGAGAAGGCACATACTGTTTAATTCTAAATATATGACATTCTGTACAAGGCAACACTATCGAGGCAGTTAAAAGATCATGGTTGCCAGGGTTCTGGGAGATGAATGAATGAAGGGAAAAGAGTTTTATTGAAAAATTTTCAGAATGAGACAATGATATTGGACTAGATTGAGTTGGATGTCCCTGTTAATTGCTTTCAAAGCACCTTGTTCTCATCCAGAATATGATATTTATCTTATTCTGTCTCAGTTGTCTGCTGCTTTCCATTAGGGTATAAGCTTCTTCAGGGTAGTGCCCAGTTTTATTTATTGTTTTACTGTAAGTGGTGACAGAGAACTTGATACTTGGTTGGTGCTTAAAACATTTGTGAATTAATGTGTGACTATAATGATGCAATGTAATAAAAATTTTAAAGGGAGATGAGGGAAGATTAAGAAATGAAAAATATAAAACTAATGTCCATTTGCTATGATCAAATGGAGTAAAAATGAAACCATAAAACCCAAACTGTTTACCAGTATCAAATTTTATATTTAGACACGATTTTGCTTTCATGGGGCTCACCTGCTCTCACAGAAATAAGCTTGCAATTTGTATATGCAGCCATGAATTTTTTTTGGTATCTTCCTAACAGTGCCTGAGGTAGAGACAAACATGCCTTTCTCTCTTAAAAATACCAAATCCAGGAGATTTTTCGACTTTTGTTTTCTTTTAGGATGTTCACGGTTTCAGGGCTTACATTTGTTTTTAATGTATTGCAAGTTAATTTTTGTGAACTGTCTAAGATAGGAATCCGATTTCATTCTTGTGCATGTGAATATCTAATTATCCCAGCACCATTTATTCAAGAAACTCTCTTTTCCCCATTGAGTATTATTGGATTCCTTGTTAAATGTTAGTTGGCTATATGTGTGTGAATTTATTTCTGGGCTCTCACACAGATACATATCAGTTTATGCATCTGTTTTTGTGCCAGTACCATACTGTTTTGATAGCTTTATAATATAGCTTGAAATCAGGAATTGTGATGCCTACAACTTTATTCTTCTTTTTCAAGATTGATTTTTGCTATTCAAGGGTTTTGTTTGTTTGTTTGTTTGCTTTTTGTGGTTCCATATAAAGTTTATACTTGTTTTTCTATTTCAGTGGACCATTGGAATTTTGATAGGGATTGCATTTAATCTATAGATCACTTTGGGTAGTATGGATATTTTAATAATATTAATTCTTCCAGTTGATGAGCACAGAACATTTTTCTACTTATCTGTGTCTTCTTCAATTTCTTTCATCACCATCTTATGGTTTTCTGTATGTAGATCTTTCACCAGCTTGGTTAAATTCCTAAATATTTTATTGTTTTTGCTGATACTATTATATATGGGATTGCTTTCTTTATTTCTTTTTTAGATTGTTGTTAGTGTATAGAAACACAAATGATTTTTGTATGTTGACTTTGTGTTGCAACTTACTGAATTTATTTATTACTTCTAACAGCTTTTTGGTGGAGTCTTTAGGGTTAGGTTGGGCTTAAAATGAGTTGGGTAGTAGTTTCTTTCAGAGTTAGACCAAACTTGTTAATTGTGTTGGGTAGTTAACTTGCCCCTTTTTCCTTACTTTTGAAACAGTTTGTAAATGATACAAATTTTAATTATTAGTTGATATTCTTTATTAAATGGACTGGGCTATTGCCTTTAAAGTTGTCAGTGCATAGTAGGGGGTGCAGTTAATAGGTACAGCCCAGCATTCTTTCAAGAATGCTTATTGGCTTATTTTAACTAATTTCAATATTGATAATTTCTAATGTCCAAAATCTATCCTTTGAGTGATATTTTCAAATTCATTGGTATAGAATTTTATATAATATTATCTTTAAAAATTTCAAACTCCTGTGTATATACAGCTATTTTCCTATCAATATCAAGTCTTACCTTCTATCCCTTTTTCCTGACTTATAAATTTCTCAAGTTTTATTTTTAAAACAACTATTTATTTTGAGTAACTAGGATTTATGCTATTGATCAAGCCTATTTTTGTTTGATTCTCATAGTTTTTGTCTTATTAACATCCGACTTGTCTCTTAATCCCTTTATTCTGTTTTTGCTGGACTTTTTTTTTTTTTTCCTGTGTCTTTTGTTGAAATCTTGTTTATTGCATTTCAAGCCTTTTTACTTTGTGAGAAATTCATTTACAGCTGTAAATTTTCCCCGGGGCACAGCTCTGGCTCCATACCTGGGAGCAGGCCGCACCTGCTGGGGGACAAGAGTTCAGGTTGCAGGCCGGGGACTGCTCTCCTTAACCACCTGCTGGCAAGCCCAGTCCTGTGCTGCAGTTTGGGGACTGCGCTGATATTACTTCCCTCTGTGATAAGGTTAGCTTACTATACCTAACCTGTACAGACAAGCCGCTTTTTGCAAAATTTTTGCTTTCCTTTGAGAAGTCTGGAATTGGGGGAACATCTGGGACCAGCCACCAGGGAAAGTCTTTAGTGCTGAGTCTGTAATGGGCTTCCCTGGGCAGTCACACCCCACAGTTGTTGCTGCATTTATGTTGTTGAGAAAGAATGGGCTCTGTTGTGCCCCTCATGGGAGAGAGTAGCATAAGGAAGCCTGCACTAGGGGTCCCTAGACTCTGTCTTTTTCCCTTGTGACCTGTCTATGTGCCCGTACTAGATGGCTGCAATGAATCTTGTCTATGGGCACAATTATAGGCTGAGGCCCATAAGTTGTTCCAGCAAATCTCCAAATGTGGGGGTGCTCTTGAGCACCCTCGACTGATGTGGTTATTTATTTCAAAGTATTTTTAACTGTTTATTTTTCTCTTAATTCTAAGAATGATTTAGAATTCTGCCCTAAATTTTCCTGGTATATGGATTTTCTGGCAACATGTTGATTTTGGATTCTCTTGCAGTGTCATATGTGATTATAGCTTATATGAGGTGAAGTTTTTGACAATAATGGGACTGATTTTCTCCATTTTGCATATCATAATATGACTTGTAATATTTAACTATTGTGTAATAAGGAATATGAGCTTGTTGGCTTTTTGTTATTATTGTTGTTGTTAAAAACAAGTGATTCATTTAAAGACAAAAGGTTAAAATATGCTTTAGCTCTTCTGTCCCACAAATGGTTTTAACATTGATCAACAAATGTCACCTATCCAGGCTACATTCATAAAGTTTTATTTTACTGAACAATGCCTGTCCTGAGTCGTGTTTACCACTTGTCAATATTTTACATTCTCTATGCAATCAGAAAATGGTTCCAAGGACACTAATCAGTCTTTCCTCTTAAATACACAAGAGGCTCCCCTGATTGATTGCTCTGTATTTATTCCTAATGCATATGCTTCTGCTGGAGAGTGTTAATGGGTGATAGCAATGCACAGGCACCCTTAGAAATGCTGGAAGAGGGCCTTGCCTGTCTTATATTTTCAGCCCACTGCCCCATCTTTCTGTATGATCTTCTGATGACCTGTGTGACAGGTTCATTTGGTGTCTTCATTCTGGTGAAATTCACACACTGTTGTGCTTATACCTGGGACCATGCAGGGCTGAAGTGGTAGAATGTGCTGATGTTTTGTCTAGCAAGCAAACAACTTGTGAAATACATCTTTAAACTAGATTACTATCCTATTTATAAAAGAGAATCATAGGCATATATAAACAGAGTTTAGCAGTTACTCTTTGGATTCCAAAATATAATTGTTTTCTCTCTGAATGATCTCAGGCCAATTGACTAATCCATTAAAATAAGTGTGCAGGTGTGAAAGAGAAACTGAGATTACATTTGAGTCTTTTCCATTAAGAAAGAGAAATTTAGTAGCTTTACCTTTCATTATTTGTCAGCCAAAACAACTTTGAACAGATTTCATCTACTAAAAGAAAGGTTGTTGATTTGACCTAATGTTAATGAAAAAATAAGACCTAATTCTCAAGATATTTTTTCTTTTATTTAAAATGTCAGCTATCACAACACATTATACAATGAAATGAAGACCTTAGAATCACATTAAAACTTTTTAAAGCATCTCTATATAGTCACAAAACAGAAAACATGCTGCAGGGATACAAATATAGTTTGATACCAAATCTCAGTACATTTTCACCATAAAAACTAATGGAGAAGCACAAGTCTGTCTATGAGCTGCCTTTTCTTCAGTGGGAGCTGATGTGACAACTTCCAAGAAACAAAAATTCTTTCTTCGGAGACTCTATTATTGACGGTTTTTACAATTCCGATTGAACACTGCGCTTTGTTGAGAAATTATCACTGATTTCTATTTCTAAGGGAATCATATTAGAATTATAACACACTTTTACAATACATATCGGCACAATATGAAAAATAAATACTCTGAGTTTTCAACTCAAAACAGGGATTATTATTAAATAATTACTCCTTATAATGCATTTCTCATTTTTTACCTTTTATTGGCCATCAACACAAATGAAGCTCAGTAAATAACACATTAGGTAGCTTATTTACGTCTTCTTTCATAATTTTGCATCACATTCCTTTCATAATCCGCTGAGAACAAAGAGAAGAGAAAGGGTTCTTTAAGAGGATTCACTGAGGGAATAAAACGAAGTTCAAGGCATACATAATGACTTTTTAACAACTCATAATGACTTTTTCCCTCCACTGAAATATTTCCAAGATTGTTATTTGCACATCTTCCAATCTTGCCTCAAAGTCTACTCTGATTGGAAGTGGCTTCACCGCAGAATTCTTGGTAACTTGACTCATCTGTCCTATACTGGGTACCCAAAATATATATATTACAATATATTGCAACGTTGATTCTCAGCAGTGTTCTCAGGTAGTGACAGATACCCCTGGAGATTTCTAGAAAGGACATTGTCTAAGTTAACCAGGAATAGTCATAGGAGAAAAACAAAATGGGGGACTTTTATTCTAGGACAGAGTCAACAAACTATAGGCCCTGGGCCAAATTCAGCCCACCACCTTTTCTTGTAAATGACATTTTACTGGCACATGGCCTTACCCATTCTTTTACATATTGTCTGTGGCTACTTTAGCATTGAAATGGCAGATCTGAGTGGCTGTTACCAGAGATTGTATGGCTCACAAAGCCTAAAAGATAACTATGTGGCTCTTTGTAGAAAAAGTTTGCTGATTTCTGTTAAAGCGGTAACTTACTGTGTAAGAGTCTCTGTCTTGTGGATGCCTCCTAATGTCCTTGAGACTAAAAACAGTGTCATAGTCAGTAGGTAGGTCAGCTGTGCCATCTGAATACAACACAGTTGAACTTACCTCCTGGCACCTTAATGTCCTGTGAAAGGTTAATTGCTTCTTCTAAAAGTACTTAACATATACCTAGCAAGTAAGTTAAGTGCACTGGCTATCTGGACTTAAAAAAAAGACCAAAATGTTTATTATATTATATATTATATACAATTTCAAAGGGGTCTGTAACCACAAAAGAGTAAGATCAGATTGATATAATCAAAATACTTAGGGATTCTTTTCATCATTTAAACTAACACTTTATGTAGTTAGATTTACATCATAGTGAACTACTATGCTTTTCAAAATTCAGTATGCCCTGTATAAGACACTAAATTTAAATGGCAACAGCAGACAGACTGTGAAAGATATGCAGAAGCCATGGGTGCTGCTGCAAACACTTCTCCCAGTGCAAAGGACTTGATGAGAGAGCAGGTAGGTCAAGTTTCCAGGGTCATCCCTTCTCCTGCAACAGGGAGCAGAGGATCTTCTGCATCCAGCTGTCCCGGAAGTGAGGCCAACAATAAGCTGGTTGCTCTGTCAACCACAAAGGCATTTCTGGGGTAGAAGAGTCTAACTGAGCCTCAGCCCCCTGAAGGAAGCAAAAGTTCATTTCTCACCCTGGTTTGTTCCCATGAGGAGGAGGATACCTAACACAAGTTCACTTTAGGTAACATGATTCTGTCCCTCGAAAAAGTGAGGTGAATGCTAATGTGAACTGAACAAAGGCAGATCAGAGAAATATCCTCTTCACTAGAAGCAGTTTCTTACTAGATCCTTGAACCCTCTGAAGCCTTTATGTAAACTTTGTGCATGAATGAGGGGAGGAGGTTTTCTGTGGGAAGGGGATTTCTAGATTTTTCTAGATTGTCAAAGGGGTTTGTGACCACAGCAGGATCAGGATCAGATGGCTGTAGAAGGTGGTAATAACTTTGCCTCAGCTGAGTATGTGAAAAGATCTCTGATTGAGTATGGATTACATTTTTGCCCATTTTCCCTTTTATATTTCTTAACTAAAATGGAGGAACAAATATTTAGTCATAAATTCTGATTCTATTTATTACTTATAATACATTATATAAGTATATTTAATAGCATTTAATCTGTTCTGAGTTGTACAGTATATATATTATTGATAAAGTTAAGCATGTTCTGCAACATGTCAATTCTGGAAATGGAAAGTTGAAGACTAACGTGATCATCAAGAAAACCACAGCTATGTAAGAGCTATCGCTCACTTCTGATACAAATAAAGCCTTTGTGGTTTAGGTTTATATTCCATTTCCAAAAGCTAGGAGATAATATGTATCAATAAAACAATTTTAAGTTTTTTATTAGGCACACTGGTGATGTCTTTAAAATTTAAACTGATGAAGAAATACAAGCACAGTAGTCTAAATCTGCAGGGCAGAGAACCAACGTAAATACTAGCAGACATCGTTTTTGCATGATTTTGCAGATAATTGAGAATTAAACAAGCACATCTTTGTTACATATTTTTAAAAATATGAAATATTCTAGATGGATAAGACAGGTGCTAATTACTTTCTAATTAATTACATGATTCGTATTTTAATTCCATTTTTACTCAACATAAACGAGAGGAATTTGGATAGTTTTCCCATGGAACCTAAACAAGGGACTGTGAGGCCAGAATGTGCTTAATAACAGTCTCTAGGGGCTGTTTAACCTTGGAAATACTGCGATGAATGAGTTGTCCGATATAACTATGTAGCATTTACACAGAAAATAGAAATAAAAGGCAAGGAAGAAACATGTGGCCTTCATATCAAGCGAAGGAGCTGTTCAGCATTAAAATCTGCTATGAGAAGTGTGGCATCCCTTCTCTCTGAGTTTTATATCTAGCTCTAGGGTGATCTGATTATGGTCCTTCCTGAAAGCACTGGAATGGAATGGACTATATTATTCTTAAACATCAGGATGTTTTAGAGTTTGAGCTTCTATAACTTTATGAAGAGCAAATAATTTCTATAAATGAATTCATTTTGTTTTGTTTATTTCTTTATTTTTGCGTTGGGAGACTGCGAGATGTAATGTCTTGTAAGACTTTCAAACTACCTTGGTAACAAGTGAAAATCAGGCTTACATCCTGCATCCCCCACACCGTTAGTGCAGTAAGTTTCAATGTTGTTTATTTAACAGATATAAGGGAAAGAGTATTAGACTAGCCCAAAGATCAGGTTAGGTAATGATTGAATGGGGCAGACACTGGTGAGGCTCCCAGTTTAAAGTGATATTGTGGTGATAATAGTTAAGCAGCTATTAAGTACATTCTTGGGTTTATTTATTGCAATTAGATTGTTTTCACCAAAAATACTTATTTTAAATACATCTGAACACTTTGAAGCTGTGACTTAGGAAGAAAATAATACAAGTAGATTTAAGATACTATTTTCCGTCATGATTTTACACATACCAGAATTTGAAGTTCTTTTGCCCATTAGTCCAACAAAGGAATCTGTTTTATGCCCTGGAAAAATACATTTATGGGTACTTTAATATGTATATCATTGAGGAAATAAACTTATAGCTAGTACCAAAACAAAACAAAAACAAAAACAAAAACTAGGAAAGCTTCCAAATAGATGCACATAAAATAAATATATCTCTGTTTCAAGTTTTGGTGAGTCAGAAGACATGGATTCCTAATAAGTCTTGTAAGTAACCCTAAAACAACACAATGAAAGCACTTCTTTCAATTCTATACCTAAATATTAGCAAGCTTCCTTTATTAATACTACATTTTATCTGTTTATATATGTAAAGTTTTAAATATTGCTGCAATGGAGGCTAGCTTTGGTTTTAGGGGGTCAGCTTCACATGTGTGTGACAGACCTATCAAGCCCATTTCCTTTGGTTACTGTTATGCTTTATTCTCAGCAACTGAACCTTCGTTAGGTCAGATCCCTACACCTGACAATTATAAACTAAAAAGCCACTCTTTCCACTCTATTGGATTTTAAGTAATACTCCTTTTGGAAAGTGTGTCAGTTTTGACATTAATGGAGTACATTTATTTTCATTGCATACAATTTTGTTATATATAATTCCCTCGAAAGTCAACTCCTTAGAAAGTAAATATGAATGATTTATTTGGTTTTTAACATAAAGCCTCTGGGAAAAATTGCCTGAAGTCTAGTGGGAGGCTCTCTCTTGGCTTACACTGGATTAGCTGGAAATCCAGCTGCCTTCTCCATGTGGCCTATTCTGCTTCCCATGAGCCCAAATGCAAGGCTGGGTAAACGAGTGCCCAGCACAATGAAGATGGGCCCCTGGGACTGCCTGTCAACTCTGGTTCCTTTAATTGGGAAACTGGAATCTGATGACTGTCAAAATGAGTTCCAAGATGCCTATAAATATATATATATATTTTGGTTTGATTTTGTTTTGCAGTAGAAATAGTGATTGTGAGGTATGTGGGGGCGTTGGGGTGGGGAGGGATGTGTGATGGAGAATGTGTGATGGATTTTTAGCCCTAGGATTGAGATTCTTAACTCACAATTTATAGGAGTTAAAAGGGTTTTTGTTTTAGCAGCTTAAAACAACCACCAATATTTATTATCTTACAGTTTCTGTGGGTCAGACATTGAGCAGCAGTTTAGCTGGTAGTTAAAGGTAATGTATCATTTTGGAAAGTAAGACATGTCTAAATCACAAACCATCATGTTCTGGATGTAAATATGAGTCTCTACCATTCTTATATTCTTTTAATTAGGTATATTAACCCCTAATAACAGAAAATAGAGCACAGGTTACATAAATTGAAACTCATTCTCTTAACATTTGTATTTGATAAATGTCCAAACAATTTTGAACTTACTTTTTTCGGAGATCTGGCCATGTCCTAGAAGAAAGAAAAAATGAACAAATGAACAAATTTGTTTTAAAGATGCTACATTGTATCTTTTAAGGAAAAGTATAAAATAAATTGATTTTAAGAATATGGAGGCAGGTGAAACGCAACCACACATTGATGTCTCTCACCCTCTCTGCCTCTCTCCCTTCCCCTCTTTCTAAAAATAATGAAATAAAATCTTTAAAAAAAAAGAATATGTAAGATTTCCCATTCCTAAACTCTCCTGAGGAATATAGCAAACCATAAATGCTAATAAAATTATTGATAATAAAAACAAAAATGTTAACAAACAAATATTTTTAAGTTCTTGCTATGGGTCATAGAGTCAAATCCATGACCGTGAGACTCCTGAAGCCTGTTAATAACTGTTAGCGATACCGACTGTTTTCCTAGAAGAAGGACGTATTCAAGGAGGGCCACCCATTTGATACTTAGGAAGGAACATCCATGTTTTTATTAAACAGGCATAATCATGAATCTGTATTTCAGCCCATTAAAGACTTTTTCCACTTCCCTACATGAGCACTCACAATGGTAAAATATTTATTAAAATGTTTACCATGAAGAGCCTTTAACAGGGCCACTTGTTTTGCAGTTGAGAAAGCTGACAAGAAACAATTGACATTAACTATTTATAGTCTCCACTGATAGTGCGATGAATTTAAAGAAACTGAATTATTTCTACTAGGAGACAAAGGGCAGCAAAGTCTATTCTAACCCCAGTGGTTTATAATCAGCTTCCACATGCACTTAATACGCTCTGGGTGCTACCCTCAGGAGGTCCCGTGCCTTCTCCTGCCTTGTCAGTTTGGATCTTTAGTCAAGGGAGCTAAGGTTGGGTCCTGCTCTTGGTCGTTTGGGTCTGACATTGGGGAGCATGCAAAGCGGATGCCTTCCTCCTTCCGCAGCACGTGCAGGAGTTGGGTGCAGGCTAGAGCAGCGTGCTTGCAGCGAGAGGTCGGGGATGGGGGTGGTTACCACACATTTTCGCCTGGAAAGCTCTACTCAAGAAGCCAGAGGAAATCTGGGTGCTCTGAGAAAAAGCGAGCAGACCGGGTGGGTTGCCAGGAGAGACAGAGAAAGGCATGGCTGCCTAATCTCACCAGCATCCCGTTTGCCCATTAATCCGTAGAATTTATTAAAAGTCTGGGGTTTCCGGGCGATTCTCAGCAGAAGACGATCAAAGGGCCCGGGCAGCTCCTCCTGGGGGACAAACATACGAACAAAGCGAGGTGTAGCGATCTGCTTGGGGCTCCCGGAGACCCGAGTCATTCCTGCGGGTGAGCGCCTGCCCGCCGTGGGGCCCCAGCTGGGCCCGGGCTCGGAAGCCTGCTCAGCAGGGACGCTCCGGAGGCGGAGGTCCACGGCCGCAAGGCTGAGTGGGGTCCGTGGCAGGGCGCTCCCTGCCCCACCCTTCTCCTCGAGTCGAGCCCAGCACAGCTGCCTCCCCCAGACCCCTGGGAGTTCACAGGGAGCACAAAGTCTCCTCCTAGACCAGTGCGCTTTCTGCTGTTGGCTCCTAGCCTGGGGACTCTCTCACTCATTTGCCTCTTTCTTAGCCCCGACTTTGTCTCAGCCCTGGCGTGGGCTTTGTGTGTGTCGAGGGTGGGGAAGGGTGACAACGCTTGGTGCCACCTGTATCGCGCCACTTGCACTTTTCCCGCGTGGCACGCTCCCTTGCACGAATAGCCTTTGAGTCAGAGAGAGGAAAACTCGAGGCTACTTTGTAAATGTCTCTGCGGCCGGAAGTTAGCTTCTCACCCACCTGTCTCCCTCTAAGCCCCCAGCAGCTGGTCCTGGGCCGGGCCACTCCCTCCCCTGTCCCAGGCTAGCATTTCCAAACTCCAGGTCCTCGAGGCTGCGCTGGAGTCCCCGAAATCCCCCCTCATCAGATAATGAAACCTTGGGAAGTTCCTAGCCTTGTGAGGACCCCGGGCTCACCAAGGAGGGCATTATTGAGCCAGTGAGTTCCGGAGACCCAACCATGCAGCCTTGGGGAGGAAACTTGGATGGTGGACACAAAATCTCGCGTGGGACCCGGGGAGTGGCGTCCCCTTACACCCTCTCTGCAAGCCTCCACCGCCACCGGTCCGGTTGCCCGCCAGGCTAACTGCGATGCTGCCGAGGGGAAAAGTGACAGCTCCCGAGCTCGGGAAGATCGACGGGGGCCAGCCCGGGCTCACCTTGATCGGGTCGCTGTCGGACCAGTCGGACAAATAATTCAGATCATCGTTGGCTTCGATTTCTTCCGCGAACAATTGAATGGAGACGACAAAAACGACTGCCAAGGCCACGAGGACTTTCATGCTGGATCTCTGGGAAGAGTGGGAAGAAGAGACTGAGGAGGAAAAGATTACTTACATTGGGGGTGGCTATGCAAGAGCGGGGCAGCAACCTTGCCGGTCCCACAACGGAAGTAAGGGCTGATTGAACTAAGACAAAAAGCCTAAGGGCTAAGTCCCACCTGTACATTTTAGGAAAGAGCCTCATGCCCCAAAACTTCTCAAATCCCCCTTTTCCCGGCTACCAACTCCACCAACCTCCCATCCCACCACCAATCCACATCTTCATGCCTGGAGGCTCTGCAGGTGAAAGACAAAGGGGGACTTTGGCAATAGGGTTCCTCGTCTCTGCTGTCTCCCCACAGCCCCTCGCCCCAGCCGCCACCTGGGCGGTCTGCACGGTGCTGGAAGCTCGCCCGGCAGGGTGCACTCACTCACTGCGGCGGGCAGGACAGCGGGGCTCCTCCAGCTGGTGCGAGCGCACGCAGGGCTTCGCAGGGGCGATGGAGAAGAAGGTCTCAGCGCGCTTTCTGCCTGCCTGGTGCCGCTCGGTATTTATCCCAGGCTCGACGAGACTGGAGACCCACGTGACGCGCTCCCCACGCGACTTTCTGCTCAATATTTAATTAGCCACCTCCTCTCCTTTCGCTTGCGTCTGATTGAGAGTTTCCGAGATGGTAACCCGTCGGTGCCCATAATATCTGGACCCAATTGGCTTCGAAATGACGCAATTTTAGGAAAATCAAGATCTCGCCATCCAATCCCCAGCGTCCAGTCTTCCGTCTGCACATCTGACGCCCCCTCCCCTCGCCTTTTGCCGATCAGATCAGGGTTCCATGACACCTGAGATTACTCATCAGTTGCGCAAAGTGACTCATTCCTCGGACTTGGGCAACTTTTGCGTCTCTTGGGGCATCAGGATAAGTTGCAATTTTAAGGATGGCCAACTAGCTTCAGGTATTAAGATGCTGTTGTCGGAAATAGTACTAAAAGAGCGCTTGGGATGGAGGGGGGTCATTGTTGTCTTTCTAATTCCATCTTCAGGGCCTAAGTGTTTCTGAGATACGGCCTTCTCTGAGCAGTGTCCTACTCCCACAACAGCTAGAATACCTGCGGTTCTTCAGCAGCACAGACTAAGGTAGCAGGTTTGTTGTACATTTTTCAGAAAGGAGAATTGAAACATGCCATTGCACGTAGAATACGTCAGTGCCATTCTAGGATATCTTTGGTACCAAGATAGTTAAGTCCTCTCTCTTGCACACCCAGGAGCAGGGGTTGGAAGAGGAAGTGCTTACGCTTCTCTCCTACCCTATTTAGCTAAGACTAAGAAACCGGCAAAATGGTGCCCGATTTTTACCGAGGATCACCAAAGGGCTCTACAACTCATTCGTAGATTTCTTATGTGTATGAAAATAAATGTAGTGAAGATGCTAATTGGGCAGTCATTAGCCATATGAAACTATTAGCCTAATAACATCTGTACAGAAATCCCAGCTTTCCATGACCTCATGGTTTGCCTTGCAGACACATTCCTTTTGTCTTTAAATTAACTCTGATCTTTTTAGTATAATGCATAGAAGAAATATTTTTTTGCAACTTAATATAAGCCAGTAATTTTTCCTCTACTACTTGTTCTTTTAAAAATAACACCGCATTTTGGAAGTCCCATGTATCTATCTCAATTTTTTAGACCTAGATTTACAATAAGAGGCATTTAATTGTTGTTTTTATAAGTAAAAAAAAATATTTTATTAATTATTTTTAGATAGAGGGGAAGAGAGGGAGGAGGGAAGGGAGAGAATCATCAATGTATGGTTGCCTTTCACCTGCCTCTAGCGGGGGACCTGCCTGGAGACCTGCCTTGCAGCCTGGTTATGTGCCCCAACTGGGAATTGAACCAGGGACACTTGGGTTCACAGGTCTGCATCAACCCACTGAACCACACCAGCCGGAGTCCTATTTTTATAATTTTTACATGCAAAATTATAGATATACAAAAGGAAAGCAACTCATTCACTTGAAACAGTTTGCAAGTTTCACCTACAAACTCTTCACATTTCCCCTCCACTCATATTATTTTGAAAAAAATCCCAGACATCATTTTAACTCAATACTTCAGCATGTCTGTATACATGAAAGGACTTCTTTAAAAAATAGAAACAGACCCATGACATTATTTCACCTAAAGCAACATAAATTAATGCTTTACAACGTCAACTGTCCATTCAATTGTTCATGTATTCCTATTTTTCCATAAACTTCTGCCCCTTATGCTTTACTAGTTGAAATCAGAATTGTAATGAAGTTCATGCCCTGCCCTTGGGTCTGGATCTCTAAAATCTCCCCTGATCTATAGTTCTTCTCTGTTCCTCCATCCCTTCCCCCCTTGCAGTATATGAATAAGACTATCAGTAAAGTGTACTACATTCTGGAGTTTGGCGATTGCTTCCTTATGGTTTCTTTTAACTTGTTCTTCTGCCCTATTTCCTGTTAGTTGATAGTTGTATATGGATTGGGGAAGTTTCATCCCATGTGAGTTCAGTTTTTCTGACAATACTACTTTACATGTGTTGTTAGGAAGCACATGGTATCTGGTTGCTTGTTTCTCCATTGATGATCCTTTTCTAGATCTATTAATTCATTAGCACATTCAAAATAGTGTTATTCTGATTTTATCATTCATTCTTTATTTTTGTTAGATGACTATTTCTTCCATAAAAAGAGAAACTTTTTTTTCAACTATTTAGTTCAAATATAAGAAAGAGGGAATGAGTGCTTGATTACTTTTCTTTACTGATTAAAAAACTAAGTCGGTGCAGCAACACATTCAAATATAGCCTTTTCCCCCCAAATATTTTAGGATTATTATGACCTCATGGACTTAAACACATTTGAAGTATTTTAATCCTTCAAAGAAAGATAGAAGCAGGTCTTCTTCTAACTGATCTCAAATTATCCCATTTTTTTGGCCAGCAGATGACATTTCAAATTGGCTCCCCAGACTTTGATATGCCTTAAATATACGTTAATGGCTTTCTTGGTTTTTGGTAGGGCAAGATATTCCAGGTTTAACCCATGTATTTTCCGTCTCAGTTCTGCAGTTTGCATTTAAGAAACTCATCTCCTTGAAATTAGAAATGATAATTAGAGATTATAATCTGGACTTTGTGGGTGCAAAATACTACCGAGTTCTTGATTGCTTCAAAGGCCAATGAATAGAGCTGAAAATGCATGTGCATGGGTGTGTATGTATGTGTGTGTAAATTCATGAATGTATACCGACACTTTCTATTCAAATCTAGACAATATAGGGTCATTCCTTGACCCCTTCTGTTTTTCATCTTTTCTAACATGCCAAAAAAGTCCTGGTGCCAGTAACATTAACATGATTACTCACTTGCTTCATCCCAATATGTAATGCCAACATGCTAACTACATGATTATTAGAAATGGAGTAAGAGTTTTTATTTGCAGTTATTTTGTCTTTAAAATATATCATGCTAGCTAGTCAATTTACTGTGTTTTAAAGTTACTTTAAAAGTTCTTCTCTATATAGTTATGCTTCCAACTCTTATACATGTAGTTTTATTTGCTTATTTTGCTCTGGAGTTTTAGGGATTGCTTTCTAAGTTTAATTCTAGACTTACATGGTAAAATACATGGTAAAATACATGGTTTCAAACTCAAGTATTCAAAACATAATGCAGTTGAAGAAGCATAGCTTTACTCTCTGTCCCTACAACCTCTTCCCTCTAGTAGCTACTTCTTTTTAGGATTTTTAGTTTATGAGTTTATTATTGTTGTTATTGTTGTTGTTATTTTAATAGAAGCAAATATGTATTCATATCCCTCTGCATCCTGTAAAATTCCACACCTAAAGTGGGGAATTGTAGATTATTTATTTATTTTTGTTTCTCAGTTGTTGATGTGGTTTATGAGGGAACAATAAAGATAGCTATGTCACAGTTTCGTCCCTGTTAGCTCAATGTCACCAGGTGTATAACTCTGTTCAAATGCCATAATTGCAAATATGCCACAGTTTATAACACAAGAGCTACTTCATAGGATTGAGTAATAAATAATGAGAGAAAATTGATTAAAGAATACATTTCCCACTTTTTCCATGTCATTTGTTAATTGCTGACTCAGTGTTCTTAGTAATATCATGCACTTACTAATATACTTTCTCAGCCATTGAAGGGTTTAGTACATTTATATTGTTTTCTTTGGGATGTTTATACTTTTTATTTATAGTTTGTTTTTATTTGAAATATCTGTAGTCTTTATTTCCCAGAGCATCAAATTTACGAAACTATACATTTTAATCAAATATGTATATAAGAAGTAGAATAGTAAAAAGTAAGTAGTTAACAAATCATTTCTTATGTCTGCAGATTTAAAAACTGTAGAAAAGTATATGGAAAAAATTACTATTATCTCTTTTCTCATAACCCAGAACGAACCACAGTTGATATATGAGTGCTGCTTACAATTTTTTTGTTGTTGTTTTTTGCTTACAATTTTTAAAGGGAAAATAGTCATCTGATTATTTTTGTAAAATAAGATATACTTTTTAGAAAAAACAAAGCAATGAAGAACAATAATGTATTTTAAAAATTATCCCAAACTTAGAAATTGCCATCCTTAACATTAAAATAATGTCATTGTGAATGTCTGTCTATGCATATTATATGGTTACAAGAATAGAGTAATAGATAAATAAAAGTTAGGAAAATGGGATGAGACCCTCAAAAATATTTTTAATGAAAGCTAATTATTTATATTTTATTTGACTTAAACAGAAGAAAGTCAAAAGTAAAAAATGTTTATTCACTACAAATTTTAAATTATTTTCCATCAAAGAAACTGTTGATGTTAAATAAACAAATAAGAGGTAGGAGTAAACATTACAAGCCTAGCACGTAACATTAAAAAAATAGATATTTAGATAATATCTATTTATTTCCTGGTTTGAAGGGTGAGGGCAAATGCAATCAAACTTCCTCTCAACTCCCCTGCCCCTGCCATGTCTTCGTAGTTATATAATTATTTAACATTATTCAGGTTTATAATATTCACATTTGGTTTTGCTGCCATACTTTCATTAGTTATTTACTATTGATTTAAATAGACTCATTTGTTCACTACCAGTTCCTTTAACCTAGCTTTGCCATTCTTGAGTTTATGTTACGTTTTTACCTGGCGGGATGTCATTATCAAGTCGTCAAGCAGTTTTTTCCCTTGAGAAGAAATGAAGTGTGTTGTGTTCCATGAGTTCTTTCATGATTGTGGATGTCTGTTAGTGACTACTGAGCCCAAGTGACATCTATATTAGTTATGTTTTAAAATTAAATTTTGTTTTTCTTGGGACTTCCTGAACATTGCCTCATTATCTGTGGGATTGAGTGTTATGGAGAATTCAGAGGTCGGACAGTTTTTATTTTGTGCTTGGTTGTAATTTTCTTTTACTTTTTTTTTTTTTTTTGCTTGAATAGCTAAGGAATTATTTCTTTATTCTTGACATCAGTAGTTTCATTATTGGGATATGTCTTACTATTGCTCATCTTCCATCTCATTTTCTTGGAGAGTCCTACACTGTTATTGTTCTTCAGATTGTTCTCTTTCTTCATTTTAGGGACGTTTTATTGTATTATGTCTTTATATCTTTTAAGTAGAAATCCTACTTCAAGAATATTATGGTCTTTTTAAAATCATTTTTTCTAATATATACATAAATATTTTAATCTGTATATCTCATGTCTATAATATCCTTTCAAATTGCTCTAATTCTTTGCTTTTTTGTCTGCATTCACTTAAATTATCTTAACTCTTTCTTCTTAGTGTCAGTAATTCACTTTTGTCTATCCTATACCTTGCTGTTTCTAACTTACATGTCATTTCTATAACATGTTGCACAGTGTCCTCTATTTGTTTTCATCAACTAGTATTTTCCTTTTTCACCTCATTAATTGCTTTATCATTTTTATCAGTATGCTCTTATTTTATTGTATTTATGTTCTTGGCAAGTTATTCTTAGTGTGAAGTTAATTGAGTGAATTTTCTTTTGTTTCCGAGTTATGTTTTCTGTTAGTTCATTAGTAAAATGCATGTGTTTTGGGCAAGCATTACCAATTTTAATACTGGCTTAGTCATTTGCTAGCCAATGTGACCTTGGTTAAGTTACTTGAGCATTCTCTGCCTTAATTTTCTCACCTGTCAAATAGGAAAATGAATGATAATAAATAGTACTTACCTCATAAAATTACTGTGGGAATTAAGAGTAAATGGATGTGAAGTATAACTAACAGTGCCTAGCACATGCAATAAATGTTTATTATTCTAGGTAAACATCTTTGAGTGTGTGTGTGTGTGTGTGTGTGTCTGTGGCTAATTTTATGTGTCAACTTGGCTAAACTATTATTTCATCAAACACCACTGTAGATATGAAAGTATTTAAGATGCAATTAATAGTTAAATCAGTAGGCTTTGGGTTAAGCCATTGCTCTCCATTATATAGGTGGGCTTCAGCCAATCAGTTGAGGGTTTTGAATGAAAAAGACCAAGGTCCCCCAAGGAAGAAAGAATTCTGCCTCCAGACAGCGTTTGGACTTGAGACTCAACTTCTTGCTGAATTTTCAGCCTGCCAGGCTTCCCTCTGGATTTCAGATTTGCCAGCCCCTCAACTGAGCTAATCCTTTATTGATTCCTTAAAATCAATCTCTTTTTCCATACACGATACACACACCCTGTTGGTTCTGTTTCTCTGGAGAATCCCAATCAAGTGTGTAATCTATTTGTATAGCTTCTGGGCCATTCTCTATCCTGCAGTTGCTTAGGTGGCCCTGGGCAAACAGAATGACAGCGACTGCTTGACTCTGTTCTGTCAGTTTGGGGGATTTTTCCCCCTTCTGAGGGTTAGGTATTTTGTGTTCCTTTTTCTTTCCTTAGCCTCAGAGAGGGAATGGGAACTTGGATGAGACCGGGTACAGTCTGGACACCTAGACTTTTCTCTTTCTCCTGAGATGTTGTACAGCGAGTCTTGTTCCATGTCAATTGCCTGGCTGGAGGGTCTGTTCCTTCCTTGTGAGGGTGTTGCTTGGACTTGGGTCTCTGTGAGGCTGGAAAACCTGCCTTTCCACTTCTCATAAAGAGTCAACTCTGCTGTTCTCTTTCCTGGTAGTCTTAGTTTCTCTCAGCCATTTGTTCTCCTTACATTTGGGGGAAAAATTATTGCATTAATTGGAACTCTTGGTTTTTATGGTTGCTAATTATGGATTTTATTTTTTTCCTGGAATTAGGCATTTTTCCACTTCATGAAAAAGGAGATACCATCATAGAAGCAAAGGCAGGGTTAGGATTCTGCACTGTTTGAGGCAGGCTAGAGGGAACTTGAAGCAGTTCTGCTCAAAACCAGGTAACGCAGTCACAGTTTCATCAGGGGATACCTGTCCCTTATACCTGAATCTAATTGCTGCCCTTTGCATTTCATGATGTTGCACCTTCAAGAGTTTAGTGTTTGTGTTGCTGTCCCTTTGTCCAGAAAGCTACTTCCTATGGGAAACTCCCTAATTCAAAAAGATACCTGCACCCCTATGTCCACGGAAGCATTATTTACAATAGACAAGACATGAAAATAACCATTGTTCACCTATGGATGATTGGATAAAGAAAGTGTGGTACATATATACAGTGGAATATTTCTCAGTCATAAAATAATGAAATATTGTGCAAAAATAGTTTTAGTTCCTAGTAAAGTCAGAAGTGGAGACATTATGAAAAAAAAGGATATAATATTCCAACTTTCCAAACTTTTGCATGTTAATTCCATAAGGAGAATTAACTTAATAAACATGTATTTATTTATTTATGTGTTATTTGCTGAACAGATGTGGTGCTGGGAATACAGAGATGAATGAGTCCGTTTTTGCCCCAGTAAAAATCAAGAAAGTCAGGGAGGCAGGACATAAAATAGATGCTGTCACAGAGGAGAGAGCACTGTATTGTGGGAGCATGGAGTGAAGTTTCTCTAGATAGGATGGGGTGGAATGGAAGGCATTCCAGGCACAGGGAATGGCTTAAGCCAAGGCGGGGTGGTAAGGATGTGCGTTGAACTGGAGAAACTAGAACTGAGGTGATAAGTGCTGGAGGGGGCAGGCATTGGGGTGATAAAACAAGATGAAGCCAACTGATGTTAACTCTTTTCAGTCTAAACATCTATTCTATTAGCAAGCAAAAATTAACTTGCTCTGGAAGAAAAGCAAAGCTCAACAGCTGTTGCTTTTCACCTAGGCACTGTGTTCTTGAATAAAAAAATTAGGAGTTTGATGGTTTTTGAACTACTTACATATAGTCAATATAACAGTCTTTAAAATATTTTATTAAATGCGTTTTCCTTCCATTGCTTCTGAGTGCAATTAAGGAATTCACATGGTATGTATTTGCCAAAGGACTGAAGGTAATCTTCTTATTCAATATGACTCTGCAGTCTTAAAGCAATAAGCTCAACTAATAAGTCTACTGAAAATACTCCTAATCAGATATCAGTTTGGTTAAACTGGATTCTTAAAGGTCAAAAATTCAATTAAAGTTAGGTACAGTCAGCCCAATTGTCTTAGCAAAATGTCAAGTTTATAACATGTCATAGGAACACTAGTTAAAAATCAGGAAATAGATCATTTAGACTAGATTAATGATGAGAATGTTCACATTTTGATTCAGTCTGGTACCCTAAGATAAGGAAGCATATATTTCAAAGTGAAACTGAGAAACCCAGTGGTGAAGCCATACCTTATTCATTTCTTCCTCCAGGCAGTAGTTTAATAGTTAATGTTTCAGGCCATTGACTTGGAACTCTTTGCCAAGTGAAAGTATGGTCTACACTGGACCTTTTCCTGATTACCCCAGGCCTGTGAATGCCTTGCCATTGACATCAGCAGCCCCTTGGCTGACAAGGCTCTCGTTAACGTCCCTATTAGGAAATTGGTTATGAACTCAGACTATGTGATTCCAGCTCTTACCCACTGTGTTGTCTGTATGGCTGAAGAGTTAATGCTCTTAATGTGCTGTTTGGGTAGGGGATGTCTAAGGGAACGAACCATCTACTCCTATTTTTTAAGCTTGATTTTAGAATCAAGTGATGCCACAGTAACTCATTATTTGGATTTTATTGTCCCTACTTTCTGTAAAAATACCGTTCCAGGTGTATGGTATAAGGTCCAAGATTAATTGAGAATTTGGATAAATGATCTGAGGTTTTGCTATAAGACATTGCTTATGAGGATTATATATACGGTATATGTACATATATACATATTTATCAAATAGCTATTAGAGTATATATTTAATTGCAGGCTTAGTGTTCCTAATATCAAATACTGTGAGATTTATTTCTTTTAAAATTCAGTGTTTCACTCCTGGAACACTGATAGATAGATCTTCTTATATCAGATGGGAGCTATACAAGGTCTGTCCTGAAAGTATTGGCCACGCAAACTGTTTCCATTATATTGACATTGGCTCAATACTTTTGGGATAGACTTCATATAATCCAACATTTTTACCTCTTTCCCTAGTTTTTACTTTATTTGTTTTAGCAATCAAAGAACTCAGAGCTAATTTTTAGATTCCATTGTACCGGCATTCTATTCTAGTCTAATTATTCAACATTTTCCTATAAAATTTGGCTCTTTTAATGTCCTAATGTTTAAAATGGTATTATTAATATTATTTATTGTAAACATCCTCAAATTATATGCATGTATCTCTCTCTACAACTAAAATACCAATTGAGTTTACATTTTTTACCATTTCTAAAACTAATAACCCTGGGCCAAGTCTTTATTATCTCTTTATATGTGATTTTAATAATTTGTTCACAATTTTCTCTGATTCCTTATATAGCTTTCTCTTATTTACCCAGTACAACAGTTTATAGCACAACAATGGTTACAGTATTCCGCTCTTCAAAACTCTTTAGTAATTTGCCATATTTCTCTAAAACAAATACAATCTCCTTAGCTCATTACTTATTAAATGTGATTTCCTTCCAATGCGTCTGTGTGCCATTAAGGAATTCACATTGTATGTATTTGCCAAAAGACTCCTTATTCAACATGACTCTGCAGTCTTAAAGCAATAAGCTCGACTAATAATAATAATTTCCTGCTATGGACTCAACCTAATTTTTTAGGCTTTTCTCCCCTAGTCTTTCATCTTTGAAATTTATAACTTAGCCCAACTTAACTAGCTGTGGTCATTGTAAATGCTCTGGCCAGGAACCTGAGTTAAAGTGAATTTTGTTAGGGTCTTGACTTTTAAATGCATCTAATTTAATCCACTTCTTCCCATTTTTACTGCCACCATGTGAATCCAGGCCTTGATAATCTCCTCAGAAATACTTCAATAGTCTTCTAATCCTTTCTCCTCATAGGAATTATAATGAGTTTTTAGAACACAAAAGAGCACTGCTTATAACTGTAAGTGGCTTAAATAAAACCCAAACACCTAACCTTGGCCTTCAAAACTGTGCATGATCCGGGCCCTATTGCCTCTTCAAGCTCATTTTATGCTCCTTTCCTACCTGCTTACTCTCCTTTAGCCATTCCTTGAATATAGCAGCCCCTGTCCCATTTTGGCTCAGGTCATCTGTCTGCCTAGGGCAGCAACTGGTAAACTATGATCATAGACCAAATCCAGCCCACTGCCTGCTTTTGTCAATAAAGTTTTATCAAGGCACAATCATGAACATTTGCGTAGGTATGGCTAATGGCTGCTTTAATACTTCAATGGAACCATTGAGTAGTTGCAACAGAAAACAAATGACCAGCATAATATGAAATAATTACCTTTGTTCCATTACAGAATCTTTGTTGACCTCTATGCTGGAGTATTTATCCCCTTGCTCTTTGAATAGTTAGTCTTTTCTCATTGTAAGTTTCTCAAGTTAGATGTCTCTGCTTCAGAAAGGCTTTCCTGATCACCATATCTAAGATTACCTCCTAAGTTTTCTATCATTGTATCAAGTTTGCAATTGCCTTATCTTCATGCAAGTTGTACTTAAATGTTGCTTAACTGTGACTGTATCTTTTTTTTTTTTATTGGAATATGAATTTATTAAGGGTATGGAACATGTCAGTTTTGTTCTTCACTTTATATTCAGGTCATAAAATGCCTGGTCATGGTAGGTAATAAATATTAACAAAACAAATGGATGAGCATATCCTATTTTTTCATTTCCATTTTTAAAACAACTTTCCCTTTGCTTGGTGAATATATTGAGTTTTTAAAGCAGTTCCCTTCCTCAGTTTACCTTTTACTGAGAATACTCTTCCTGTGTACTGCCCTTGTGAAATGCACTTTGTCATTTAACCTAGTTTCATAAGTGGAATCACAGAGTAGCCCTTAAATCTTTATTTCTGTCTTGAGCTGTGACAGTGCATTCACCTGAGGAGAATAAAGTGGAGGTCCAGAGAAATACATCCTTCATAGAAGAATTACATCAAAATTAACACAGGATAATTGATCAACAAAGAAAAACTATGAAGACCCTTTAGTCAAAACCATATAATATAGTCAAATCATATTTGCTTAGAGATAATTGTCTTACTAGAAAATACAGAAATGTCTAACTTTGAAACAGTAAAAAATACTTGTATAGCTAAATTTCCTAGAATATATTCAGGGTGCACACGATACACTGGCAATAAGTTTGCATCTCCGTATTTCACGTGCTTATTAATTCTGAAAAACTATGTTTCTAAGGTTATGATTTAACATCATTGTTTCAGATATAAGATATTAAATTCTAAGAGCAACCATCATGTTGAAGGAATATGATGTTAGAGCAACCATAATTTCTGGACTGCATGCAGGGTGAACTGCTAAAGAAATTGCAGACTTCAATAACATCCCTTTACATTGAATTGACAACATGAAGAAGGTGTATGGTGCTGATCCTGATGTCTCCACACCAACAAGGAAAATTCATAAGGTACGCAAGGATTGCACAAGTCCAGATATAGTACACAGAATCCAGGAGATCATCAATGAAGATCCAGAAAAGTCAATGCACTCCATAGCAAGAGAACTGCAGATGTCTGATGCAACGGTTCCCAAGATTGTTGCTGAAGATGTCAGATACAGATCATATGTTCTTAGATGAGGCCAGTTTATGACACAGCAGACAAAGGAAAGGTGCTTTAAAAAAGCAAAGAAACTGCTGACAAAATTGAAACATCCCAAAGGAAAAAACTTTCTGATTTTCTTCTCCAATGAAAAGGATTTTCAGCAGGATCAAATAGTCAACAGAAGAAACAACAGGTGGCTCTGTGAAAATCTTAATGAAGTCCCAATTGTCATGAAATGAAATATCCTACTACAGTGATGGTGTTAGGTGTTGTCAGCAATGAAGGAGATATCATGACACCGAATTCGTTTCCACAAGGCTTGAAGGTGACTGCTGATGTTTATCATGATGTTTTGAGAGTAGTTGTACCTTGGATGAAGCAAGTCACAAATGGACGTCATTTTCTCTTCCGACAAGATGGTGCACCAGCACACAACGCCAAAAAGGGGCAAGAATTTCTCACTGTCAATGTTCCTGAATTCTGGTCAAAGGGAATCTGGCCTTCTAGTTCACCAGATGCAAATCCTTTAGACTATTATATATGGAGCATTTGTGAGTGAGAAGTTAATAAACAACCTTATTCCAATAAAGAGGCTGTTAAAGCTAAGATTGAAAACATGATGATATCCATGGATAAAGAAAAATTAATTAAAGCATGCTCAAGATTCTGAAGTTGAATTGAGTGGAGACATTTTGAAGAATTAAAAAAATGACTATGTTTATATATTTATATATAAGAATAAATTTACTTCAAAATATAACACTTTTGTGGTATGTTGTTTATTTCACTAAAATTTTTCCAATTCACCTCGTGCACCCTGTATATTGAGATATATAGTCCCTAATGTAGTGTGTCCTTAGTAAAGAAATATCATTATCGATGCTTCTTGAGCTTCTAGTCTAATTTTCATATTAAGATAGAAGATGGGAGCCCTGGCTGTGGCCCAGTAGACAGGCACCAGCCTGTGAACCCAAAGGTCATTAGTTTGATTCCCAGTCAGGGCACATAACCAGATTGCCAGCCAGGTCTCCAGCCAGGTCCATAGCTGGAGGCAGGTGAAAGGCAACCATACATTGATGTTTCTCTCCTTCTCTGCCTCTCTCTCTTCCCCTCTCTCTGAAAATGATAAATAAAATCTTAAAAAAAAAAAAGATGAAAGATGGAAAAAAATCTTTACCATTAAGAACTGCAGGTTCGATCAGAACAATTTCATAGGAAGATTGCAGAAATGTTTAATTGCTCTATAATCTCATGCCCATATTTACATATACTGATAATTTTGATGTATTAAAAACCATGTAACAGCTCATTAATTAACTGATGAGTTGTGGAATCTTAGAGTTCAAGCTCTGTAAAGTTTTTAGTATATTTGTCTGAAGGGAACGCTAAGCAAGGCGCATGAAGGAAAGTTATTCAAAATACCCTAGTAAAGCAGGTGGTATAAACTTGAGTAAAAGGGCTAATGGCAGCTGAGAGCTCAGCTGGGTGAAGGTGAAGGGTGCCAGGAGCAGGACGCAGGGCAGGGGGTCATTCCTCAGACAGGCCAGTGAGGGCTGATGACAATGACAGGCGCCTTTGCGTAGATGCAGCACCAGGAAGCAGTTTTTTTCCTAATGGGGAGAAATAGAACCCTGAATTGATTGGGAAAACCTGGACTCAATATAAATACATGCTTTTGCATCAGGTGGAATAGAGAATTGGACCCCAGATGAAGTAGAATTAAAGAAAATTGCCTTTGTGCCATGTTCCTGTGAGGCTGGTGGGTTCGTTCCCGTGAGGCTGGTGGACTGCGGAGGCAGGGGCTGGGCTGGGGCAGTGTGGCTGCAGAGGACAGCCCCTCACCCGACCCCACGCCACTGCTCTGGAAGGTCAGAGGCTGATTTGCTTGGAGATCATTCACATGGATGGCAGAGAGAAGTAAGTAGCAGAAAACACATGGAGGAATATTTGGGGAATTTTAAGGAAGGTATTGTGGGTTGCTTAGAACTGTGGGGTTGGGCAGATTTGTCTAGCAGAGATACTGGTTGAGCTCGGCCTTGAAGAAAGGGTAGAGTTGAAACCTGTTCTAGAGAAGTCTCATTGATGTGTGCTTATGTATCCCATTATTGGCTTTAAATAGAGGAAACTTTAAATTTAAGTACAATTAGGAATTCTTAGTTGTTACTAGATAATACGTTTCTTCCAAAGAAAGTACAGGCACACCTCAGAAATATTGTGCTTTCGGCCCCAGACTACTGCAATAAGGCAAGTGTAGCAATAGAGTGAGTCGTCATTTTTCAGCTGGGGGAGCGTTTTGCCTTCAGCCTGTTAAAAAATGCAGCACCTGTGAAGTATGATAAAGTAAGCTGCAATAAAATGAGGTCTGCCTGTGCTAAGATGCTCCTTACCAAAATGTGTACAACTGAAAAATTGGAAATCTTCACAGACCACGTACATTGGGAGTTTGTGTCATTGGTGGCAAATCAGACACCACCATGAATAATACTTTGAAGCTCTTCTATCGTCAGGATGTTTCTTGGCGTCAAAGGATTCTTAGAATAAAATTTATGTTTTATGTTTTTGTATCTGTTACGAAATTTGTGTTTGTTGAAACAGTCTATTTTTTAAAAAGAAAAGGAATGACTATTTCTTTTTATTTGGGGGAGAGGAGTTGCTTTTATTTTACTGTTGAAACAAATGATACTTGTACATTCTGCTCGGTGTACTGTCTTCCAATTCACGGAAGAGAGAAATGGGGAAGTTAGGGGGTGTGAGGGAGCACTGGATTTCCTATACCGCCTTCCAGGCTGCCTCTGCTTGAAACCCATGGCAATTGCAACTGGTCTAGCAGTGTTAGGGGCTGGTCAAGCCATTCTGAGAGCTGGTCAAGCTCCCAGTCTTGGCCTGCGGGTTTGCTTGGTGTATCTTAAAGTGATGTTTTTTCCAAGGGTGGAGGGTGACTGGGTTTATCTCATACTAAATTTACCTGGTGCAAGTGGCAAGTAACCAAATAAATTAGTATGCCTTTTATCTTCACAGCTTCATCCTTTTAAAGATTTAATTTACTTACTGTGAGTGAAAGGGGAAGGAGGGAGAAAGAGAGGGAGAGAAACATCGATGTGGGAGAGCTACATCAACTTGCTGACTTGCACACACCCTGCCCAAGTGGGGACCAGGCCACAGCTCAGGCGTGTGCCCTGACTGGCAGTCCAACAGGTGGCCTTTCACATTGCAGGACGATGCACGATCAACTGAACCACATTGGTCAGGACCCAATCTCATTCCTTGGATAAATTTAACTTTTTGATGATCTGTGCTAACATATTTGAGTAGTAGATGCAGCTGTGATTTTGCATGGTTAGTGATTTTCATTCAAGAAATATTTTGAGCCTCTAAAATGTGTAAGACACTAGGGCTATTGCAAGTGGACAGACATTGCCCTTAGCTTGATGGGGTTTATATTGTCATGGGAAAATAGAGAATAAATAAGAAAAATCAGTAAACTAATAAAAAAATGAATACAAACTGTGGGAAGTACTTCTTAGGAGATAAAAAGTGTGATGGTTCAGTGCTTAACACAGGTTCATTTTTATTTTGATTTAAAAAATGTTTTTAGGATATTTTGGCTGTCCCATGCAAGATCAAAAGCAGACTGTCATGTAGAATGAGATTCGGAATGTTCTAGGAGATACAAAGGTTCTGTGGTCAGTGAGCCGTGAATGAGTGGCACAAGATATGGCTCGAAAGATTGAAATGACTGTGGAGTCTTAGGCAATGAAGTGGCATTGGGCATGATTTTAAGCATTCTGAAAGACAGTAAAGGACCCCTGTAGCAGACACATTAATGTTGTGTCTCCTTTATTGTTCCTGCCCTCACCTTTAGCTTCCTTATTTTCCCTGTGGTTGCTTTCCCTTCTAACATGCAGCTTCTAACTCTTACCTGCTGTCAGGCTAATGGAACAGTTTGTCCTTAAGCACAAGAGAGAGCCAGGAGGACGTGCCTGAGCATGCTCACCTTGTCCATCCCCCAACTCTTTATTTATTTTTAAAGATTTTATTATTTTTAGAGAGAGGGAAAGGGAGAGAGGCAGAGAGGGAGAGAGACATCAATGTATGGTTGCCTTTTCACCTGCCTCCAGCTATGGACCTGGTTATGTGCCCTGGCTGGAAATTGAACCAGCGACCTTTGGGTTTGCAGGCTGGCACCTTATCAACTGTGCTACCAGCCAGGTGGAAAAAGGTTTTTATATTTTAAAAGATTTTATTTATTATTTTCAGAGAGAAGGGCAGGGGATGAAGAAGAAAGGGAAAGAAGCATCAATGTATGGTTGCCTTTCACCTGCCTCCAGCTATGGACCTGGCTGGAGCCCTGGCTTGCAATCTGGTTATGTGCCCTGACTGGGAATTGAACCAGTGACCTTTGGGTTTGTAGGCGGATTGCCTATTCACTGTGCCACCAGCCAGGGTTTTACTTTTCTTCTTAAAACCTAAATGTAAGTGTTGGATTAAGTATTTCTATTCTATAATATTTTGTTAATTGACTGAAACAGTTCTGTTTCTTGAAAGAACAGGGCCTGTCGATACACCTAAGGATTGAGTACAAATACAAATGCCAAAGGAATTCACAGGTAATCGAAGAATCATTGTTAACCTGATCAGGCTCCAAACTATGTATCTATGGATGGTAGTATTGAGTTAGAACTTGGAGGAAGAAATTGGATGTGTAGAGAGGTGACAGGTCATTCTAAACGCTGGGAGGAACACTGGATAGGAGGAAGAGGTAGGAAGGAAGCCTGTGCAAGAGATGACAAAGCGCCATGTTGGTACTACGAAAGGTACGGTTGGGGTCCTGGCTGGGTCTGTCAGTTGGTTAGAGCGTTGTCCCAGTATACCGAGGCTGTGGGTTTGATCCCTGGTCAGGGCACATACAAGAATCAACCGATGAATGCATAAGTAAGTGGAACGACTAATCAACTCCCCCCTTCCCACCCTGCCCTCTCTCATTCACTGTTCCTCTGTCTCTGAAATCAATACATAAAAATTTTTATAAAGGAGAAAAGTGTGGTTAGATAGATGACTAGATACCAACTAACACTGGGAAGGAGGGCATTTACAGAGAAACCACATTTGTTTTCACTGCTGGAATTTCAGATTAAAGACACACCAGTGAACACTTTCTAGCCTTAGACGTTAAGCTTCACTTAGTGGACAGACATGATCTAGGGTGCAATACACTGAATTTTATGACAGCAAATTCTCAATGAAGTTATGAGAACTTTGAAGTTGATGTAAGAGGCAGTGTGGCTGGAATGCATTATGTAAAGGGGTCATGGCAACCTGAATGTTTATAGAACGTATTCTTGTTTTTGCTTATTTAGGATTTTTTAAAGTTTTCCAGGTTTACATTTATCTTGAACTCAACATTGAAAATGTAAAAGTCTTAGAGCTAAAGAACAAAATTTGCTATTTTTTGTTACCATTGACATTTGTGTGAATGATCTGCTTGAAACCGAGTAGGAAATGAATGTTCTATATATCGGCTTAAGAAATTTTATTTTCTACAATTGTTTCTATTCTTTTTTCAGCTAAAGAATGTTTTCTGAAATATTTATGAGGGAGGCTGGTTATACTTTATAGCCATATACTTTGTCACCACATCAATTTATCAGTATTTTATCCCTGGTGACACCAAGTCCAGTTAACACCCCTGAAGGGTTCATTGAGTGTCTGCTCTATTTTGTCATTTAATGACAAGGCCAAAATATATTACTTCTGCACAATATTTCCTGCAGCAAAACGCCACTATCCAGTGAAAAATGTATTCATTCAGTACAGTATTCCCAGGGCCTGGCATATAGAGGGTTTTCAACAAATACTTGCTGAATAGGTGAATAGAATACATGGAGGAATGGATGAATGAATAAAAGGATGAATGAATTAATTCCCCAATAATTGGCTTTCCCCCACCTTTAGACAGACTGTTCATTTAGAATGTCAAGTTTTATTTATTGCCTTTGGACCACAGAAATTCCCTAACATCTTTCTTTATAGGTCTTATTTCCAGGTTTTCTGGAATGCTAGGTTTCTGTGGGCAGAGTGATATATTTTCAGTGTTCCCTCGATATGGTTAGGGGCCAAGTGGGAAAGCTGGCCACCTTTTCAGCATTTCCACGCAGTAGGCTTGCCTTCGTTCAATGCAGGTGCAGATTATATTTTAAAAGTTCGCAGCATTTTCTAGGGAGGATTAAGTCAGTTCAAAATAATTATTAATGTGACAGACATGTGGCTAAAATATAAGAATTCTTGTTCCTAGAAATATTTTAAATATATTTCAAATGGTTCAAGGTTCTCTAATGCCTTTCCTTACTCTGCTCCTTTTTTTCTACTCCTATTTTCCCTCTCCCACATTCTCTTCTTGCTTCTTTGTCCAATTAACTACCTATAGCTTGCCACTGGATCTGAGAGCTTTCATTTTATTTTATTTTTTTAAGATTTTATTTATTATTTTTAGAGGAAGTGGAAGGGAGAGAGGCAGGAGGGGAGAAAGACATCAATGTATGGTTGCCTTTCACTTCCCTCCAGCTACAGACCTGGCTTGCACTCTGGTTAGGTGCCCTGGCTGGGAATCAAACCAACGACCTTTGGGTTCACAGGTCAGCACTTTATCCACTGTGCCACCAGCCAAGGCTGGAGAGCTTTCATTTTAGAATGGGAATATTTTCTCTAAAGATACTTGTCTGAATGAAAAGAGACATATCTGTTAATAATGGGATTTTCTGAAATGTAATCAGCCTGCCATCTTGTTTTTGCAGTTCCTCTGCCTATTAACATGCTATGATTTGCCATGTTGTTAGAATCTGGTGAACTTTATTTTTCCAAGGGAAGTGACCGACCAACTCTGTGGGAGTAATTTCTTACCACGTTATTTTTCACAACCAGAAAACCATCACTTGGTGACCTCTTGGATATGGCCTTGCTAAACAACACAGGAGTGGTGAGGAATGATTTGGTACTTTTCAGAGCCTGTGAGTTTCCATTTTACTCTGTCATTTTCCTAACATCCTCTCTTGTAGATAACCCTACTACCTCCTGTGCATCTTTCCCTCACCATTTTCCCCATGTCCCCCACCTTGACTTGCCTGCCTGCTGGATAGAGAAGAGAAACTTCACATCCATAGATGTACAAACTGCCAGTGGAGAAAAGAGAGGCTGGGGAGTCCATGTCTCAATTCCACACACTGCCCAAATCCACAGTGGGTTTTCTGCAATGCTAGACTAGGTGGCATCCTGTGTAGCCTCACCTGAGGTGCTTAGAGAAACCTGCTTCCTTCATTTGGTTTTCTTCACAGGGTTGACACAATTCATCAGAGTCAAGGCCAGATGTTCTGGGAATATCACATCCATGGAGGCTGTCCTCTTGTACCTATACTCTAGGAGCGGAGAGTAACATGCTGTTAAAATTTCACAGCCAATGTCACGTGCCAATGATGTAATGGCGGCAAGAGATGAAGCGAGTTCACCCAAGGGACTCAGGGACGGCCATGGGAAGGTTCAGGCATTCTCTTTTAGGATGTAGCTATCCTAGAGGAGTCATTTACCAGAGCACGATTTGCCAACACCAACTTATTCCTCATGAGTGCGTCCATTAACTTTTCTAGAAGCACAGAGAGTAGACTCCTCAGGGCACAGTTCTAAAGCCAGAAAACTTTTAATGGTAAAGGAAGAGGGTTGCTGGAGGAAGCGGCAAGGAGCAAGTGACTCAGGATTTAGGGTGGCCCTGTTGGGGGAGGACATGGGGTACGATTCAGGATGCAGCCAGGGGGAGCAGGAAGGCAGGAGATGGAAGTGTGGTGAGGAGCAGGGTGAGGAGAGAATTGTTGGGACAATCCAATTTTGCCAAGGGCATGATTTCTGTGCAAGCGTGTGACTGTGAGTGGGAAGGGGCAGTGGACAGACCTGCTATCCCGGGGAGAAAAGCCAGTGAAGACAGCTGTTGCCTCTGTATAATCTTTCGAAATTCTTTAGGCTGCTCCAGTGTCCATCCTGCAGGAAGTAGCCCACCACAGCAGCGATCAAGGTGTTTTCAGTGTGTTCAAGAGGTGTTTCTCAAGAGTCATTTTTTAATTTTTTTATTTTTTTAAATATTTTATTTCATTATTTTTAGAAAGAGGGGAAGGGAGAGGGGGAGAGAGATATCAATGTATGGTTGCTTTTCACCTGCCTCCAGCCACAGACCTGACTGGAGACCTGGTTTGCAACCTGGTTATGTGCCCTGGCTGGGGAATCGAACCTGCGACCTTTGGGTTCGCAGGCCGGCACCTTATCCACTGTGCTACCAGCCAGGAAGAGTCATTTTTTTAAATGTCTTAATCATCCTTCGATTTTTAAATCAGTTGATGGTATTTGAATAGATGTGAAAAGATTTCCCTGTAGATGATATTTTCACCTGTAAGATCTGTAAAATCCAAGTGGGTCTGGCAAATTGCATCTTAGAGGAAACTCTAATTGTTCCTGTGGAGACAGAATAACAGCTTGGCGGGACTTCTGGTCTGATTCAGTGATGCGCTTCATGAAGCCTTGTAATAAAATGTGCCTTTCCCCATTTTTATGATTTTTGGTGTCTCTTGAGACCATATAATTACACACAGACATATCCAATATTTTAGTTCTGTGATTTCTCATGGAGTATGGTTTTTTTTTAATACTTGAGTCATCAATTGGAAAGATAAGTTAAAGCTTGTTATTGTTTTCTGTGTTTAATGAGCTTAATTTGGGCCAGTTCTTATTAATATGGATTTGAGGAGAATATGAATAGGACCATAATGTGTAATATGCTATGCCCTGCGAAATCATCTAAGCCTATATTTAGAATCACCAGTGGGAGAAGAGAGAACCTTTCTTTTTTTCCAAAATCATGTAGGTTGATGTATTTTATATTTGTTTTTAGTACACAACTGCAGGCTTGGTGAATATTAATGAAAGAAACAACATAGCACATATTCCTACGTGTTAATAAAAGATATGGATGGGAAACTCATTTTACAACATTAGCATAAATAAATGTAGATCCATCACAATAAGAGCTGGACACCATATAAGAACATCCTTACCCTGCTTAACATAATTGTAGTCCATCATTGTTACTACTACTGTTTCATGCGTATTTATACATGTGCAAGACACAGTGCTGCGTGCTGTAGAGAAGGCATTTGCTCTTCTTTCTAGACATTTGTGCTCTTCTCACATTTGAACTCCAATTCCAGTGAAATCTACCTTCCACTATAAAAATAGAAATCTCTTATCACTTTCTTATTTTGTTAGCATGCGGGGGTTTGACCATTTGACACAGGCTGGTCTACCAGTGAGAAGCTACTGATGGAAGAACAAGGGGCCAAACAAGAGGTGTTCTGCAGGCAGGTGAGGCTGCTGCCTCAAGTAGCTCCCGAGGGGCGGTGGCGGAGGTCTCAGTGGCACCCGGGGCCAGGCATTGGTGTCCTTGTTGCTGCCTCTGCCTGAGGAGGGCAGGCACAGAGACCTCACATTCAAGGGCAGCATGATGTGGTGGTTAAAAGTCTTAGTCTTTGGAACTGGATGGCTGCCTGGGATTGAATATCAATCGATCACCTACTAGCTGTGTTGAGCTTGGGCCAGTTACTTAACCTCTCTGTGCGTCAGTTTCATTATCTGTAAATTGGGAGTGACAATAGTGGCGATTATCTTGGGTTATGAAGGATAAATCAGTTAATATTTGTAACATGTTTAGAAAGGTGTCTGAATCATAGCAGACACTCCGGCAACAGAAGAAAATTTCTCCAAGTAAGTAAACTTCAGAGGCAGGGAAAGAAAATAAGCTTGATTTGTGTGTACACTCCTGAGATTAGCCTGTTCTACGTGTTAGTTATATCTACAGTTGCCAAACTGTGTGCTCAGTAAGCAACCTGAGCCACAGGGGTGTGACATGATAGTTTAAGATTTTGAGGGAAACACAATGATATGAAACAACTGTTAGAGATCATGAGAACTATTAGCTCAAGGTAGTTAAACTTTCATGTATGTTGACAATATAATGTATTTTCAAAGCTGAGGTTTTGGCCGTTTCTGTGATAAAAAAGCAACAATGTGAAAAATGAATGTAGAACAGGAAATGAATGAGTGGCATTTTCCCATCTTATCCCAAGACTTGAGAAGGCATGTAATGCCCTGTAGTGGATGTGATCCATTAGTAAATATTTTTGTCTATTCAAGGCTAAGAAAATATTGTTTCTTTTAATGGCACATACTGTTTTTTCAAAGAACCACTACTTTGTTAGGATGCAAATGTTTACTAAAAAAGTTGTTTAACTTTAACTACTTAATAGACAAAAGAAATAGGTATTTCTTTTGATCCAAAGACACTGTGTCAAAATTACCAAGACAACAAGAACACTGTAACCCAAGAGAGTTTGGGAACTTCTGAGTTACACTTTCAGCAATAAGCAGAGTTCTCAGATTGGCACTGTGGTCTCTGGGATAAGCGGAATATTCAGGGCCAAGTGGGGATCTCTCAGGATCCCCCTTCCTACAGAAATGGAAACCTGAAAGCACACCTGTAGGGAGAATTGCAGAAGTTGTCACTGCCAAAAAGACTTAGGAGATGGAGGGGCAGTGATGTTCATAGTATCTCCTCTTATCTCCCTCATTTGGCCAGTATGGGAGGCAAGTGGGTCGTGAAGAATTATAGCTTGAGTTTGGAGAGGATTTATGTCTATTTCAACTTCTGTGACCATTGCCCCCTCAAGATTACATTAAGTCAATTTCCAACTAGAAATTTTCAGCCAACACAAGAAGTGTAAGTTCAGACAGCGATCCCTGGGGAGGCTCGACGCGAGGTTAGAAATCTCCCAGGGCCGCTTTGGAGACAGGGTACTTCCTTGCTGTGCTGGCCTGGCTATTGTCAGCGTGGTGCCACTATCACCAATCCCTTCTGACTCCTGGGTGCGAGCTTTCCCATGAGAATCATGTAGAACGTTTTGGACGAGGGGATGAGGTGGAAGCCATTATTGCTGGAAGGTTGTGGGGTAGTGGGACGATGCAGCGCTGGTTTCCACTGACGTCGCAGCTGCTGCAGAACTCGGCACAAGTCACAGCTGTGGGGACAACACAGACATCTCCCCAACTCTTACACCCTAGTGCCTGAGTTTGCACAGACCCTTCATAGGTTCCCCCCTTGCCATTCCTTCAGCGTCTGAGTGTGTAAGGCTTCTGGGGCTTCCCTCCCTCCCGCTTCCTCATCTTTGGCTTCGCCTCCCAGGCCAGTCCTTCAGGCTGAAGTGATTAGTGACTGTTTCTCTCATCCTTTAAATTCGTTTTATTGGACTTTATTTTCCTAGCACTACTTACATTTCTGTAATCCATTATTCCTACTTTAAAACTATTATTCCAGTAATACTCATTGTAGCTCTGCCTCACTGACGAACAGGGCTTCATGGGAATCTGAAATTGGGTCTCTGATCGAGTAGATTGAAAGGCCTTAATGACCCCATTATCAGCAATAAATGGGTGTCTGGTCATCCATGGCATGCAATGGCCAAATAGACACCAACCAGTGTCACCTGGAGTCACATGTCGCTAGAAGACTAGAGTGACAAGTACTTTCCGCAAGAGAAAACAATAGTGGGGATAAAGAGTGGGAGATTCTTTTGCTTCTAAGTATGCTAGAGAACTTGGAAAAAGAAGATTATGGGGTTAAGGCTTTAGTTAAAGACCCAGAAGGCTTTCATGCCTTGCACCAAATTGTTTATTTCATGTACCACCTGGTCTAGATTCTGTAGGTGACTCAATTACAACACAAATGGAGTTCACAGACTCATTAGATACTGAAAATCCTCCATCGAAAGTTGGAACCTTAGCTGGGAGGAAGTGGGACTTGAAGCTTGTGATAGGATGTCTGGACTTCCTTCAAATTCTTCTCAGCCTCTCTTCTCAGTAGTAATATCCTTCTCCCCCTGGTGGAGGAAATTAGCTTCCCCTTACTTGAATCTGTAATACAAACTCTCCTGAGGTCTTAACAGAAATGTTGTTCCTGCTCAACTCACCTTCCCTGCTGCTTGATGGGAGTCAAATGCACAGATTCCAAGGAGGCAGCTTCAAAAGATGGTCTGAGAAAAATGCCTAAACATGAAAATTTTCAAGCCCTTGCAAATTTATATGGGCAGAAACACAGAGAAAATGTATGGAACTGAACCCTTGCTGTGTTAGAGCAGGGTGAAAAGAATATGTTGGATTAGATTGAACTTATTGATGTGAATGTGCCAACCAGAGATTCTGGTTCTAAAATTTGCTTAGTTATGTGACTGAAACAGGAACTCAACAATTTTTAAAAAAATATTTTATTTATTATTTTTAGAGAGAGGGGAAGGGAGAGAGGCAGAGAGGGAGAGAGACATCTATATATCACCTGCCTCCAGCTACGGATCTGGCTGGAGACCTGGCTTGCAACCTGGTTATGTGCCCTGGCTGGGAATCGAACCAGTGACCTTTGGGCTCACGGGCTGGTGCCTTATCCACTGTGCTACCAGCCAGGGCAAATTCTATTTTTTTAAAAGATTTTATTTATTATTTTTAGAGAGAGGGGAAGGCATAGAGGCAGAGAGGGCAAGAGACATCAATGTATGGTTGCCTTTTCACCTGCCTCCAGCTACGGATCTGGCTGGAGACCTGGCTTGCAACCTGGTTGTGTGTCCTGGCTGGGATTTGAACGACCTTTGGGTTCATAGGCTGGCACCTTATCCACTGTGCCACCAGCCAGGGCCAACAATTTTATCCATTGAATGAAGATGAAATCCCAGAACCTTGTTGGTGAACTGTAGAGAAAGGTATGTAAAAGCTTAGGGAGATGAAATTTAGTATGTGCAACTTAGCTGCCCCTTAACCCTCACTGCCAGGTTGGCCCAGGGACTGCAGTCTTCACCAGGGCTTTGAAAACACCTCAGTTTTCAAATAGGGGGAAAGCGGGTCCTTGAAAGGCCCCGAAGTGGTGTTCTCTACCACTGTGGCTCCCTGTCAGTGGAGGCCCGTGCACGCCAGCTGATGGTGGAAGTCCTGGCTCGGGCTCATCCCTCCATGGGTTCAGTGCGTCTGTAAACCTGCCTCTTAGTTAATTTCCCAGTTACAGAATCCAGAGTTGGCATAGACAGATCCAGTCATTAGCAGAATTAGTTTATTGACCTGTGGGGTGAGGGCCATTATTGTAGGAAAGACCACGTGGGAAGTCCCTGGCATTTCCTCTCCATACCACAATAGCAAACCAACGCAATCTCACATTTCTGGGAGGACTGAAGCGGTGAGTTCCCTTCCCCACTCTCAGCAGTTTATTTCACCACATTTTCATGTCGTTCATCTATATGGTTTATACAGATGACAGATGGACTTGAAGAATGTGAGTAGATTATAACTTAATCATATAATTACTCCCATTGCAGCTGTTGATCCAGATGCAGTTTCTTTACTTAGAGAAAACCAACAGCTCCTAGCTTTTTCTGCTGGTGTACTATTAGGCAAAGTATATAGTACATTTTAGCAGTAGGAGGAGTTGATTTGCATTCTCTAAGGGGAATAGGATTGCCGTTACTCAATGAAGGCAGAGAGGAAAGGACAGAGTATGGATGTAACCCACGGGTCCTCTAGAGTGGGTTGAAGCACTGGATTAGCCAAAAAGTTCATATGGTTTTTTCCATAAAATAAAAGACATTTTTTATTTTCACCAATAAGTTTTATTGAGTTAGATTTCTTTTAGTATGTCTACTATCTCCTGCATGGTATAATGTTGGTTGTTCTCAATGTCTCAGTTTGATCACTGTCAACTTCACCTGGTCTACCTGTCTGTCTGTGGAGCATCGCCCAATAAGGAGTCTCCAGCATGAAACTTTGCAAACGACTTTCGACACATCTGATCAATCACAGCACCTTCTGTATGCGCTGCGCATTTTGCATGTTAGTTGTTTTATCTTTCTCAATAAAGCATCATAGGCTGAAAATTGCATATTTTCTTCCATATTCAATTTAAAAAGAGGGTACACAAAAATTCACCAATCTTAACGTTTTTTTTTTTTTTTTTTTAATGCACACTGGTATGACAGCTGACACAATACGATCTAACAACTGTTTCCAATGAAGTTAAAGGCAACGGAGTGCTACTAGAGTCATTATAAGGAGAAAACCAAATGGATGCTTGGGTCAACGCAGTACTTCCATGCCCAGTGGTAGATGGTAGTGGAAGGCTAGAGCAGAGTCATCCAGTCAGAACTGCAGCAGAAGCAGATCCCTCAGGAATAAACTTGGATCTTTCATGCAATGGTAACCCTCGCTCCACAGGTCAGTGAAGCAGTAAAGGAATTCTGTTAAATACTGCATAAATTTTGGGGTCACCTCATCAGGTGAAGACAACAACCAGCTGTGTTGCTGGTTTAGGGATAAAAGCATGCAGCACACACTGTAAAAGAAAAATAGTAAGAAATCAACTATAGCTTTGTGACTTGAAGTAAAAAGGAATGATGTGAAAATATAGTACTTAAATATACATATTTTCCTCTTTTTATCCTCTCCTTGTCCCCTATAAGTTTATATAGAGTATGCTGATGTTGGATTTTGTGATCCATAGGTTACATGTTGTTCAAGATGGGATTGTGAAGTGGGGGAGAATAAAATTACCCCAGAGATCCTGAGCTTAGGGCCAGATACGATAAACAATGTCCTGACTTGGAAGTTAACATAAGGAAGAGAAGTGTGTGAGGAAGTTGAGATGCCAAAGCAGTCGATTATAATGGATATTTTAATTCTTTTTGGCTTGTCATTTATAAATACTTTTAAGTTTAGGGACTTTTCACCGAATGAGTAGGCCTCACCATGGAAACCAGAAGCCCGTTTCTCCAACTTCATTGTAGCCGTGTACAAAGACGTGACCCAGACTCCCCCGCTGGGTAAACCCACAGCAGCGTTCTAAGCCGACTCTGCTAGCTGAGGGTGCCCCACAAAATCTGGTCTGGCGGACAGGTGATACATGCAGTTTCCAGCGGCAGTAGTGCAGAGGTTGTGAGGGCAGCATGCTGTGTCCAGAGAGGCTGAGGTTGCGAGCACAAAGCACTGTGTCCCAGCTCAGAGGGCACGACACAGATGCCGCCTCCCGTGCGCCGCAGCCCGAGTGGGCGCACCCGTTCTGGCCAGGTGGCCTTTGCTTATTGCTCTGGCCTCCTCTAGCTTGGGTGGTGACGTAGAGCATTGCATAACTTATTTGTATGCTGAACTTGGTAGAGTTGGTTTCGCTCTCCTTTTAAAAATAACCAAGAGTCTAATGGTACAGGTACTTTTCATGTAACATTTCTAATCTTTATAACTACAATGCGAGGTAGACTTTATTATGCTCATTTTACAGGTGCTCGAACAGAAATGACATAGCTTGCTCCAGATCACAGTGCTAGTTAATAAGACTAAGGATTTGAACTCGTTTACTTTTTACACTCATTAATTTTAATTTCAATCGATTATGTAAATATTATATAGATATATAGATATATACAGTTGTTAAATTATAAACAATAGTGAGAATGTCAGTATCTTAATAACCTTTATATCTTGGCTTAATTTTCTAGTTATTTTTACTCATTCAACTTTTTCCTAGTTATGAATCATGAAAGATAATTGGTCTCATTATATTTAATGTTTTTTGTTCTCTGGGGCTTGATATGTTCTCAAAATTCTCAATAAGAACCTCATGAAAAATCTTAATCAAGCAACATCTTCATTCGGTTATTTTTTTAAACCAGAATTTCTTTTACCCATGTCTTATTTACCTCTTTTTTTTTTTTTTCCTTCGAATTGCAAAATAACTTTGAAGTCAAACACATTTGGGAGTACATCTGCCTTCGTGAAGTGGGAGGCAATAGGAAATTATAAAAAATAAGCTAAAATCACATGGAATAGGAAAACCCAAAAATGTGCTGATACCTTCATTCACAGTTGGTTACAATATAGACATGTTTTTAAAATTTTAAATTCTATTTTGTAGTTTCATTAGTGGTGGTAGTTATTAACACGGGCATAATGATAACAATTAATATACCCCTTGAAGAGAAGATACTTTAATCAATAAAATTGTTTCTGTATTTCATTCATATTTAAACACTCAATAGATGAATATTTCACATGCATTAAGTACAATTTGACATATTGTGCATAGAGATACATTTATGATGAGAGTTGACAGGAATTAGAATGTTATTTTAAAAGGCCAATATAGCAGAACTATTATGGTTTACTTTAATAACAACCTTTCTTATGATCATGTCAAGCTATCAAATTCTCCAGTGGTAAGGAAAATATACTATGGTATAAAAGACCACTTTGTAGCACATTCTATTACTGTTGTTTATCTTACCTACATGAAAATTATGTTTGAGGAAAAAAACAATGAAGATTTCTTAAACCACCATCTTATTTACCATTGAAATGTACTTTTAAATTTTATTAGCTGATTGCAATGAGCAGAAATGCTTCAGATTCACCATATTTAGCATCTTGTGTATACAAGGCACCTTGTCAGCCACTTACTGACAGTGGCTGACACTGTCAGGCAGGATGACAAGGGCTCGCTGCAACATGGATGGTGGGAATGTGGACCCCAAGTTAGTGTAACCAGAGCTAACAGCATTCTCTACCTCAACCCACATGCCAGCCAGCATGGCAGTGCCCACTTCAGCCAGAGTCCTAGACGTTCACTCAGACCCAGCTTTTATTTCTGGCCAATCTATAGTTGAAGAAATTTAGCAATGTGTTATGATCCATTCTAAGGCAGGCACCAGTCACGTGCCATTTTTTTTCTTTATAGGTTTTGCACTGACCTGAACTGTGAACCATCCACAGGTACATCCTTCAGTCCTATGCCCTTATTGAATATTATTTTAAGTCTGTCACCTCTTAAAACATGTATTAGCCAACACAACCCCCATGTTCATCTTTTACTGATGCGTGACTGAAAGGCATGCTTTTTTCCTCCCAGACTTTCATCAACTGCCTCCAGGTAAATGACTCCTGATTTGTATTTTTATCTTTGGCCTTTCTCCTGAGTTTCTTACCCCACTTCCAATAGATAGAGTAGAAATCTCTTTGTTGAGCTGTCCCTTACCTTGTTCAGGAAGCATCCAGGGGCTCAAAGTTTTATTTAATTAAAAAAATCCTTGCCAGTATTTTATAGAGGAATCAAAGCAGAGTATTAATGTTCCACCTTCAGAGAAGACCTTAACCTCACCTTAGGCATCTCTTTTCCCTAAAACTTACAGCCAGGAGGTGTTGGTGGGTGGCGGAAACTCTTTCCTCTGACCCTTCTTCCCATGGTGGGCATGTGAGGAGTCTGGCCTGGGACAGGAGTCAGGTCTCGAGGACAAGGTATAGGCCATGCAGTGGCATAGCAATGGAAACAGTAGGCATGATCAATTTTAGAGTATAATTTTAGAGGGGAAAAGAATAGATATGAATATATTTTAAATATGTCACCAGCTGGAGAAGCAGTGGATAACAACAACTGTGCAACAAGAATTTAAAGTTAGGAACTATTGAGGTAACATTTAAGGAAACAGACTTCAAGTGGTTAGGTGAGTTACCCAAGACCACCTACAGAGCTAGTAAGTAGTGAAGGTCAGATTTAAGGCCAGGTAGCCAAGCATACAACCCAGGTTTAATTAACTGTTGCTCCGTAACTGCTTCAATTTGAACGTACTGAATGTTGGGCAGACAACTATAAATGACTCTTCCCCACTGGAGGAAGTTGGGCATGTCGGCTATTCACTCTTTATTTTCCCTAGCACATTTGTCAGATGCTGTATGATTCTCTATGTTCTCATTGCCCACTGAGTAAATGTTTAATGGAACGGGATGGCCCTGGCAGAGCATAATGGTCCTTATTTTTAAATGTGTAAGGAGATGGCCACTCATCAAATAGTCTCAAGGTTTCCGCCACTGTGATAAGATGACAATTAATTATGCCCTTATTGAATATTATTTTAAGTCTGTCACCTCTTAAAACATTGATTAACCATGGAAAAATCTTATGACACATAACTGTGCTGTTTTCACCAAGTGTCCATGTGGAGGTATTTATAGATAGTTCTCCAGGAAACCACTAACAGTTAATTCCAAAGAACCCAATTTCCTTGGCTTTGGGGACTAATTTGGAGGAAATTTGGAGCATAAAACACATAACAGAAGTCCTATATGCCAGAAGGTCTGAAAAGCCAAGAGATTAGTATAAATTGCTTTATTATTTAATGCTGTCTTTGGGAAAATTGAGACATAATACATCCTGTAGACAAGAAACTCTTGTTTCCTCTCAATGACTTGAAACAAAGGGGGTTAAAGAACACAAAGTGCACCTGGGGGGAAATAAGGAATGATACTTTATTGCTGCTGAATTCATGAATCTGTTAGTGAAACTCATTTAATCTTTAGATTTAATATATCCTTTTCATCAAGAGTGAGACTTTTCTTTGTGTCTACTATAGAAAAATGACACCAATTTAGTTCTGTGCTTTCCCAGCCCCTGCTTGT